>OOFC01049270.1:50490-63230 GCA_900323345.1 Pseudochromis fuscus | reverse complement strand
GCGGTGGCTGCGCGAGCGCTTCGACTGACCCGTGCGCACCGCAGATTGACAGGCGAGGGAGCTACAGATGTCTCACCTGTCAAGAGGCGTATCGCTAACACGGTGGACGGTGACGGATGGATGAAGGGATGGATGAGTGGAAGGTTGGAGAGAAGGAGGCCTGTAGCAGGGGAGGGAGGGGAGGTGGAAATATGAGGCGACTCCTGCTCGAAAATGACAAAAGGAAATAGAGGCGGGAGGGCAGAGGAGTGAAGGATGTAGGGCGAGAGGCCTCGGTCCCTCTGGTAGCCAGAGTGGATGTAACCTAACCAGCAAGAGCAGTTAATGACATTTTATATAACTATTAAGCAATTATTGAATACACAAAGCCTTTTTATAGCATCCGCGCACCGTGCACGTCGGGGACTTGAACGGAGGAGGGAAGCAAAGGGGATTAGAAAAAAAAAAAAAAATCGTAATAATAAAATCACTCGAACGTCCGGGCCAAAAGCTACATTTTCATTTGGCAGAGAAGTCATGCTTGTGCATAATCCACGGCGCACCTCGGGTTTCATGTGCGACTGTGGTTCGTCCACAGTGGCCTCAGCTACTCTCTGTTTAGCAGGTACAGAGCTGAGTGTATAGCAGACCACAGCTCACACAGTGCACTGCTGAGACCTGGTGATGGAGACACAGCTGGGAAATCATTGGCAGTCCCCAGTGTAATGTAATGAGTGAGGGCACACAGTGAAGAGGGCAGTGTCCGTCTTTGGTGCATAAATTAACAGCCTGACCTCAAAGATGACGAACATTGGGTACATTATTTTGTCTTGGAGCATCTACTTCTTAGTGTGATAAAGCAAAGCATCAATATGTCGTCATGTGGAACAACAAAGTCTTTTCCCACCCAACCCCTTTGGGCAGGAAAACTGTTTGTAGGATGGATGAAGTTAACCTGACATCACCCATTTTGAAGGAGATTGGCCTATGAATGTCGCCATGTTGTTGTTTTTTGGAGCCAGAAATGACCATATTTGGACATGAAGGAAGGAGTGAGGCGGCGGGTGTGACCCATAAGCCCATGAGACTGGAGTTCACCACAAATCTTGCTCGTTTTGAAACCTTATATCTACTTTTTTTTTCAGATGGACCACTCAAGATTGAAAATGACCTTTTTTTAAATTGGAGTTATTTGGAGCCACTTGTGTCTCACAGCAAGAAGGTTCAGGGTTCGAATCTCAGCTCGGGCCTTTCTGTGTGGAGTCTGCATGTCCTCCCTGTGCATGTGTGGGTTTTCTTCGGGTACTCCGGTTTCCTCCCACAGTCCAAAGACATGCTTGTTAGGTGAACTGATTACTCTAAAATTGACCATAGGTGTGAGTGGGAGTGTGAATGTTGTTTGTCTATATGTCAGCCCTGTGATAGGCTGGCAACCTGTCCAGGGTGGACCCCGCCTCCTGCCCAATGACAGCTGGGATAGGCTCCAGCAGACCCCTGCAACCCAAGTGTGGACAAAGCAGGTATAGAAGATGACTGACTGACTGGAGCCAGCATCTAGTGGTCATCAGTGGTATTGCACTTTTTTGCAGTTCCACATTAGCCTCATTTTTGAGACCCAGTTGCTTTGTCTTATTTTACATACAGTCTATGTATGCTCCTCACATGATTGATTGAAGTGTGGTCAGCAAGGTCCTGCAACTATTAGTGTGATTTTAGTCCAATTGTCTGGAGCCTGTGTCGATGCAGCAAAAACGAACCTGACTAAATTAACATTTGCATTGACACATCACATGCATGCACGCAATACTGATGGATTAAAATATTTTTTAATGAGGTAAATGGTATTTTTTACTGTTTTACAACCTTCCAGAGTTGTATAATCCTGCATGTGAGGCTTGTAAACACCTGTACTGTTCTGATCTTGGATTGAATTAATCTCTTCCTCCAGATTACACTTCTCCTCACCAGCTCCTCCAAATATGGTCGTATTCAGCTCATGAGGCACGGCCACAAAGGTGGCGGCCAAATGCCAAACTCTAGGCATCAAACACCTGTCTAAAAACCACCACAGTCTATCTGAAAGTAGTTTATAATCCTCATCTGTGTTGGGATTAGGAATCAGGTGTGAGCAGCTGTATTAATCATATATTATCTGATACAGTTTGTACATTTAAATGATTATTTTTATCATTAGAGGCCATAATTCTACATTTCTAGGTGACTGAAGCTTAAGGGATGAGTGAAAATAAAAAAAAAACATTGGTAAAAATCAGAAGGTGGTTATGATAATAATGTTCCTGTGGACATCCTTCACTATGATTATGGTCATGTCAGCGCTGTCACATGTCAGGACGCAACCACATCAGAGCCCCACACATAATCACAGCCTCTTGGGTATCATCGCCATGTTAAACAACACTGTCAGAAGTACGTGTCTAATTCTAGCTCCAACCCCAGCGACAACTGCAAATCATTTTATTTAGATAAATACCGAGTGTTTGCTCGTCGACCGTTTGCGAATGTTTATGTGTTCCTGAATTAGTTACCGAGTGTTGCAGCAGTATTAATCAAAAGTTTGTCTTGCCAACGGAACAAAGTCGTCAGTAAAACATTTTTTTTTTTTTTTTTTTGCTAGCCGAGGTCCCAGTAGTTATATATATTTACTCTCTCCACAGTAGCGCTGTGGTGATCTGCTGTGAAAGCAACCTCTGTCTAATCAGGAGGAAATATTCTGGATCACTTAACTTTAATATTTCATCCGCCAGGAGTCCAGAGAAGGAGATGTTTAGTCAGAGGAATCCCCTCGTGACTCATGATGCATCTCCAGCCATCAATGAGGAAAATTTAAATATCTATAATTGCTGCCATTTGTTTGTGAGAATTATAAAAGTTCAGATTCAAGTTCATGTTTAATCACAATACACTGAGGATCAGACACAGAGCTGTTAATCATCAGCAGGGGTGGACAAAGTACTCAACTCCAGTACTTGAGTCAAAGTACTGATACTCATGGGCAAATCTTACTCAGTCAGTCAGTTATACCTGATTTGTCCACACTTGGGTTGCAGGGGTCTGCTGGAGCTGATCCCAGCTGTCATCAGGCAAGAGGCCGGGTCAACCCTGGCTAACACAGAGACGAACAAACATTCACACTCGCACCAATTTTGACCAGGGGTCTGCAACCCTGGTCCTCGAGGGCCGCAATCCTGCATGTTTTAGAGGACCAGGGTTGCAGAACCCTGATTTAGACTAATCAATTCACCTAACTAGCACTGTGGGAGGAACCCGGAGTGTCCAGATGCACAGGGAGGACATGCAGACTCCAGACAGAAAGGCCCGAGCTGAGATTTGAACCCTGAACCTTCTTGCTGTGAGGTGCAGGTGCTCACCACTGCACCACCGTGCCGCCCCAAATCTTACTCAACTACAAGCAAAAGTGAGTTGGTCAAACTTTTATTCAAGTTAAAGTACTGAAGTACTTACTTTTGCAGTAGTCAGTACTAAAGTACTTAGAATGTAAGTATGTACTAAAGTACTTACTTACTTTCTAGTTGCCGTTCTGGGATAAATAAAGTTCTTTCTGATTCTGAAAATACTTTAGTATTCAAAAGTACCTGTATTTTAAAAAACCTGAGTATTCAAAATTACAAAGAAAAAATACATTTTCTAATATCAGTACTTTCCTGTATTGTACAACAGTAACTCTACTCGGACAAACTGCCTGAGACGCGGTGCCACCAGAGACTGTATAAACAGTAACTACAAGCTTCCAGTAGTGTAGTGAAGTCGAAAGTATAATATTTGTCTTTAAACATAGTGGAGTGAAAGTCATATAGTCATAAAGTACAGATACTCCAAAAATGTATTTAAATGCAGTACTCAACTAAATGTACTCCATTACTGTCCTCCACTAATAATCAGATAACACATGGTGGGATGTTAGTGGGTCAGTCCTTCCTCCCATCGCTTTATATATCATCAGCCTTGTATATTGTTTCTTTCCTGCTTTTCTGAGCAGCTTTTACAGCTTATTAGTGATCGTGGCCTTTTAAATGCTCCCCAAATATCACTGTGTACTTTCCAGGTACATGTATATTATCCCAAATGTCTCGTATGTTCCATAAAAAAAATTGGGGAAAAAAGGGGGCTACATTCATCACAGGAAAATAACATATAATTCAAGTCACTTTTTCATTATTTACAGAAAAGAAATCAGAGTTATTCTGCAGAACAAGGTGCACCATACATGTCAAAAAAACAAACCAGGAAACGGCAACTAAAAATAACTGTAAAACCAAATCATAATATTTGCTCGGGGCACTGTACTTGCTCGTACGCGTGACTGGCTGACACAAGGAAAATAGACAAAGAAGATTTTTTTAGAAGTATTTTCTCAAGACCTCACTTCATTTCCCGTGAAAATATCGTATGGTGTACATACAGGCGAGTACATGAAGTGAGGAGCAGCAGGGGGAGGAGGTCAGATACATTGTAGAAAATGATATACATAGATATACTCTTTAATAAATACTCAACAGAAGACATGCAAATAAGCCAAATTTGTGATAGTACTTTATTTTACCTGCCTGTACTTTTTATACATAAACGTCTATGAATGGAAAATGTGTTGTTTGCAGTTTTTCTCCCTGTATTTACATTTTATTCTTGTAGTTTTTATGGTTAGAGGCGGAGTCCACCTTCCTACACTGGATTCAGATTACTTTCACAATGCACAAGGAATTCAAGTGTAATGCTGCGTGGAGGTGATCTGGTGTTATTGTAATTTTATATCATCAGCCTCAGTGTGTACTTTTCAATCTCCTACAGCCGTATCAAAACTGTATGAAGTTACTAATTTAATCTTAAAATGGCTATAATCTATGTTTATAGTAAAACAGTGTCTCAAAAACCACCAAACAGGATGTGTCCAGCACCTAATGGCAAATACAGGTAGCGACTTGCTGGTGAAGATGTAGTGGACTGGTCAGGGGCAAACAAGCCAGATCATTTCCTTCATGAGATAGTGGAGACAATAACAAAGCTAAAACTGTAACATCATGAACTATGACTCCTACGGCGCATTTACACTGGTACCTACTCGCTTCGGCTTTGGCGCATTACACTGGCTAAAAAGTACCTGGAACTTGGTACCTGGTACAACTTTTCGTACCTCCTCTCCTGCGGTTCCAGAAAAAGTACCCGGTCAGGTCGGAGCAGGTACTAAAATCTTATTGGTCTGAATCGTCACTGCGTCGTTGCGTCATCACTGCACTGCACATAATCTGTCCCTGCAAACACGCCATTTTTAAATCTTCGGCAAACCGTGCAGATGTGTTTGAAATAAGAACAAGAAGAGAAATGTCATCTGTTAGAAATCCTGCCCCATGGACTCAGGACGAGGTGCAAACCTTTCTGTCATTAGTCGCTGATGAGAAAATTCAGCGGGAGCTGGACGGCGGTCAGAAACGAAAGAATCACATAAAGATGATGTCATGAATGACGGTCAGCTACACGGAGGAGGGATGATCCTCGGCAATGTAAATGCAACCGAGGGGGCTGATCCCGAGTGATCCGAGGTGAAGCGAAGCGAGTAGGTACCAGTGTAAATGTAACATAAATGAACGGTCATGTTACTATTTACAATTTGCTTTAGTATGTTTGCTGTATGTCAATGTTGTATTTAGAGCTTGTTTCTGCTGCCCCCAAGTGGCCCAAAAAAATGTCATTCGCTGCAGGTTAGATAGAATCATCTGGTAAGAAATTGAGTGGCTTTTAGATTGGAGTAGTCACAGGAAAGTCAATGTATTTATCACATTCAACAAAGTAGATGGAAGATCAGTTTTTAATAAGGCAGTAAGTGATGGAAATAGTAAGGAACCATCATAAAAGTGAAAGTGAGCTGGTGATGGTGGAGAGCTGGAGGTGGTGTTTAGGACTGACAGCTTCTTGTTTCCACTGACTATATATATATAGAAAGCAACCAGGTCTCCAAAATGAAGCTGAAGTGTAAACAAGTGCAATACCACCAATGACCACAAGGTGCTGGCACCAGAAAACTCTAATTGATTTATATTCAAAAATCATCATAAAATACAAAATCAATACCGTTTTTCCACAAATCATTCCGATGTCATTAGTTAAAGTCAACTCTTCTTTAGATTTAGGGGTATGTTTAATTTGATTGGCAGGTCTGGTGTCCAATGATTTATAGGTGATTTGGAGGCTCATTTACCAGTGACCATGAGTCTATTACACTTGGTCAGTGTCCTCAGGGTCAAGGGTCAGACCCGCCTCCTCACTCCTCCCTTCATATCCAAATATGGTCACTTCCTGTTCCAAAAAGAGCAACATTCAAATACTAAACTCTTGGCTTCAAAACATGAGTGCAATGAGTAGCATCACGTTAGCTTCATCCAGTTTTTATATGTCTGTTTGTGGTTCTGACAGCTGATCAATGTTGGATTTGTTGTTACCATGGTAACTACCGATATCACCAAATTACAAAAAAAGTAAACAATTGTTAAATACACTTCAGCTGTACCTGAACTCATGATGTGTTGCTATTTAGAAAGACTTCCTCCTTTTTAAACTGTTTCTCCACAAAGACCTTTGCTGCTATAATATTTGGTCTTTTTCTTTCCTATAGTTCAGCTCTCCTCCATCACAGAGCAGCACCTGATCAGACAGTCCACGCTTGTGATTTCCCACAGCTATATTACAGTCATTTTAAGCTATGGTGCATTAAAAAAAAAAAAATCTTACTGCATATTTTAGCCATTGCAAAGGCCACACAGCAGGCCAGAGCTATCAGCCATGTTTATAAAACAGCACGTACCTGGCGGGCAGCGCCGCCATTCATCCTGACAACTCAGCCGGACAAGACTGATGGAGTGCTGACAGCATGGATGGATGGGTGCGGAGGGAGAGGAAGGAAAGAAAGATGGAGGGAGGTGCAGAGGCTGGCACTAGCAGACGAGCGGAGAAGGAGAAAAGGTGTGTAAACTGGCAGCAGATGGGTCGATGGAAAGTGCGAGGTGGGGTTTGCGCAAGGTGTGCGGGGTCAGCGGAGGAGAGTATAATGGGGTGTAGGTTGACAGCGATGGTCGTCCCGCGCACCCCAGGCCTCCCCCTGCTCCAATGATAACTTGCGGTTTTCAAAGTGTTCCTCGGAGCCACAAAGAGGTCTAAGAAATGGCCGGCCCCTGGCAAGCCGTGGACTGTTCCATCACAAACAGGGACCTGGGACCCTTACCCTCGAAGAAGGAAACGTCTCTAAGCCGTATACCACCCAGTTTACTCTGGCACAGCCCTGGAAACCAAAACTTTTATATGCATAGCTCTAACATCGGCGTTTGGAAACGAGGCAGATGATGGACGAGGGCGGAAAGCTACCTGCTGGTGAAAGGAACACCGGGCTTGTAAAGAGGCGGCATTTCCCTTCGTTTGCGACTTGCTACGTCAATTATGGGATTTGCGAATCTAAGACTTTGAGAGTTTAGCTTCGTGTTTGTTCTGATTCAGCCAGTCTTTGGTTGTGTTTTGATCCCAGCGTGGCTATAATTTGTGTTTCTGGTTTACGCTTAAAACGGTCCAGGACACGACGTGAAAAGCACAGATCACAAATACCTCTGTGAAAAGACAAAATGGGGCCTGTTAGGGTCCGGTACAAGCTGGTTACAACAGAGGAACCTCAGACCTATGTTGTCCTTCTGCTTATAGAGACACACAGGAGACGTTTTCAGAGTCTGCTGTAAATATATCTGCGGTGTGTCGTCTTATAGGTCACGTCCTACAAGAATGATCCTTATTTAACACCTTCACCTTCCTTTCCATCATTTTCCTTAAGTCTTGTATCCCTCACAGGGGTGAAGGGAAATCATCTCGTCCACCTTCTCCTAACTCCCTCCCTCCACCTCCCACCTTCACCTCCTGCATACTCTGACCTTATCAGTCCTAAGTGTTTACAGACCACGCCATTTCTCAAACGGGGGTCAGCTGGTCTTTCTCAAACCAGCCAATCTGAAACACATGATTGGCAGTGGTAGCGCTAGAGGTTACAGAGTTGTGCTTGTGTGAGTATGAAGGTGGCAGTTTGAAATGTAAAGTCAGAGTTAAGGAAATTAGGAGGAAGGGCTTAAGTAAAGTCTATTGTCCCTTTAACTAAGGTGGTACACACTTGTTTCCCTGAGGTCAACCAATAAGGAGCTATAGCTGCTCCTTTATTCTTCATGTCTTTATGCTACTAACCACTGATGATGATGATGATGAAGGTCAGATTAGTCATTTTACCCTTCAGCAAGAAAACTTTCAGAGTAAGCTAATTAGCTAGCTTGTCGCTTGCTAGCTTATTTCATTGTCAAGCAAGAAGAACAAGTTCACTGCAACAAGGTAAAAAGCCACAAGCTAGCTAATTAGCTTACTGAGAAAGTTTACCAGCTTTTTATCTTAACAATAATATTAGCATGCTACCATGTTCACAGTATATGATGTGAACATGCAGATATTACTAAGGACACCGTGTTACCGTGCTAGCATTTGCTAATTAGTACAACACACAAAATTAATTGTATGTTTACAAGATATCAATCAATCAATCAGTTAATCAAAACTTTATTTATATAGCACTTTTTGTACAAAGAAATTGCAATTCAAAGTGCTTGACATGTTAAAACAATTAAAACAAACCATGAAGGCCACCCAGCATCCCAACCCTCACCCAACCGCCCAACCACCACCCAGACCATAATTACACATTTTCTGATATGATATTAACATGCTGATATTTGCAAAGTTAGCATGTCAGCATGCTAACATTTGCTAATTACTGCCATACACAAAGATGTCAATGTTATTTGTTTACATATATTTGATCATAACTAGTGTACTAGTAAGTATGTATTGAACTAAATCAAGATTCAGTTCAGGGGATGTTAATGGCTGCCCATCCATGCATAAACATACAGCACTGACAAAACAAAATATTAATTCAGATGGTTTTGCAAAGTAGGGGTTTGTACTGAAATCTCTACCAGTACAGTTCTTGATATTTTGCTATTACGTATTGCTATTTAGCAAATAGCAATTGCTATTTGCTATTGCACTGGAGTTACGGTTATCCAGCTTTCTTCTCATTTACTAGACATCCACTGCAAGCCAGTACTTTAATAGTACACACAGCATAGAGGTCAGAGAGGTCAAACAACAGGTTGAGATGTGGGAGGAGTGAGAATCAGAGGGGATCACCCGAGCAAACAGGGAACAAAAGGTGAGAAAGGTCAGGTGAGGGAGAGTGAAAAGTGAAAGAGGGAGTCCAGAGAGAGTGGTGTGTGTGTGTGTGTGTGTGTGTTTGGCTTGTGGAAGCAATGTATGTTTTTCTGTCTGAGCTGCGGATCAATGGCGGGACAGCGAGAAGGGAGGAAACAGGATTGTCGGTGGGATGGGACGGGATTAAAGGGACAAGTGTGGAATCTGGAGGTCAAGGCTGAGATTTAGGTCCTCACCCTTGAACGTAGATCACAGCAGTGGCCGTCAGTCCGCGGGGGGAGACGCAGATATGGAAGTACGGTGGGAAGCGGAGTCCAGTCCTACCAGGATTTCTCATGCCTTGCCTAAACACACAAACTTTGCTTGATTGCCTCTCACTTGAACCGAAACCTCCAACACACACACACAGAAAAGACATGCAGAGATACATATGAGCTCATTTGACACACACACACACATTTTCCTTTACATCCCACGAGGCCACAGCTCCCACACTCTTTGCATTAGCTGACATATGCAAACAGAAAAACAAAACCCAGAGCTCTGTCTCTATCAGTGTTTGTTTTTAAAAGATGACTTAAACATGCGTGAGGAGCACTTCATTTCATCATCCTGTCATGTGACTCCCCCTCTGTCTCCATCTACCTTATCTCTCTTTAGGACTATTAACGCTGCCCCTCCCTCCACCTCTGCTTTGATCTTGATGTTGAGATAATCAAACACATATTCAGATGCTCTTCCTCGCCGCCATTAATCATCCGGTGTCTTCCTGGATGTACACAGTCGGACCCCCTGGACCCTCTCTGCAGGCCTGCCAGGCACAGCACAGTCTAATTTATGAGTTGTAATTACAGAGGTGTCAAAGGAGCAGAAACAGTCCTGTAGCGTAAATGAGTGACGTGCTGAGTCGGGCCACTTTCCTGTTTTGTGCCCCGCTGACCTTGTTAGTTGACCTGTTTTTTCTTAATTATAGGCCGCTGTGTGACGGCAACAAACATCAGGAAACCTGGGATCTGTTCCAGAAAGCAGGTTTTAGTGGAAACTCTGAGTTTGTTAACCCTGAGATGAGGGAAGGAGGCGTAACTCTGCAAACGTTTTACGTCAGGAGAGGATTTTAAGACCCCAATCAGATGTGTTTTCACCCCCCTGATGAGTAAGTTTTTCATTATATCATGTTACATCACTGTTTTTAAATTTATTTTCCAATCAGTTTTGTCTATATAGCTAAAAATCACAATAAAATCACATCAGAGGACATATCTACATATACACTAGACTTAGACTTCCAGAATTATCAGTATCAGGAGAACACTAACTAGTCCTGATCCCCATCATTACACTGTCAATTATCTCAACAACTATCTTTGAAATCTCTAATATTAAACACAGTGGACAATCTTTCAGATCAGAGCAAATTCTCAGCTTTGCTCTTTGTTTTTTACTCACAAGCACTTTCCTCACAACATATACCTCTGGGAATGAAAGTCAAATATTTGCCTCATCTTATTTTTCTTTCATTTCCAGCTGCTTGACGTACATTTTATTCCCATGGGATTAAAAATTGTTGAAAATAACATGTATTTCTACAGCATTGCACCACCTCTTCACCTGTAATGTCAAAATAAAGTGAAGTTAAATGGTCAGACTGATACAGTTGTTTCCATTGATGCAGCTGCTGACTCCCCTTTTCCCTTAAAATGTCTCCTACTGATCAAACAGCTGCATTAACTTCCCTTTGTTTGCTGTTGCCATGGTGAATCATCGTATCAGAGCTCCACTGATGATGGCGTTTATTTACATGCTTAACTCAGAGTTGATTGAATCAAGTCACATCAGTGATTCTCAACAGAAAACGTAAAGTTTCCCATCTCAGTCGATCAACTCAAAGTTCAGGGATAAACTAAGACTTTGTTAAACATAGTTTCTGGGTCTGACCCCAGGTCGACCCATCCGACGTTGCAAAAGTGAACACATTTTGAATGTCTGCCATACTGCACAGATCAGAGCAGTTAACTACAAAGAAATCCACAAAGAAATCCAAAGTTAGCTCTGTGTTAGGGGACAGTGTGGACTCTAATCCTGGGTCTGGGTCTAAAGACTCATGAACCCTGAATTCCAAAAATGCACAGAGAAAAACTGATCATCGCCCTCCAAATCTGACGTTTTGATCTCGATCCGCTCTTCATATCTGTGATGTTTATCCTGTAAATGCAATGTGAGTCTAACTCCCAAACCTCTCTTTTGGTTCACTCTCTCTCTCTAAACTCTCCCAGTGAACGCAGCCCAATGAGGCAGAACGCTCCCAGAGGTCGACGTGGTCGTCATGGAGATCAGGATGACAGACTGGAGGTCTCCCCGATGGAGCGGCGGCCTCCGATACAGCCAATTAGAGACCAGGTCTAGCAGACGGATGGTTCTGTGGAGGACCATCAAACACGGGGTGAAAACATGAGAAACAAAACAGCGGAAGTGATTTACAGGATTCATTTTATGCATCTGCACCGTCCTCTTAAGGGTCTCAAAACCACATATGCACAACAAGTACATGTGTCCGGAAACACAGTGTCTCCAAAGTTGTTATATAAACTTGAGAAACTGAACAATGTCTTCATCAGACTTTAGGACAAGGTCAAACCTAAGGACTGTCCCAAAAGGTCCATCCTAAAATCCAGTGAAAATCCAGAAACCCACCCGAGTCCTTTGATTATCAGCCACAGCTTTACATCATTGTGTAAGTAACAAAGGCATTGTGCAACCACTCTATTTTCTTTACTTGCATTGAGGACTTATGGGTGGCCTTGTATTTACAGCACTGACCGTGAACCACGCAGAGTTCAAGTCCAGCTGGGGACCTTTGCTGCTTTCATCTCCTTCCTTGTTATCGCTCTACTGGCAATTGTCAATAAAAGATACCCCCCCCACCACCCCCTCACCCCCCACAAAAAACAACTTTATTTTTACACAGGAGGCCAACTCCTCAAATGCTCAGTGATGGGGAAGCACAAGCAGCTGCACAAGAAGTGTATTTGCTGGCACAACATGTGCAACAACACTTGCACTAGATTGGACACTTCAACTACAAACTACAGTTGGCTGAAATACTGGTAAATGCGCAGTGACTGAAATAAGACAATGGTGCAGTGTTTATGAAATTAAAGCCATACAAATGTATGTTTTACTGAAATGGTTTTTCACAGCTTTTCTTTGCGGGCCAGCCTTACAGTAGTTTAATCTGAGTTAAAAGGAAGTAAACAGGCAGGTATTGAAAAGTACATTTAAGGACAATGTAAAGACACTTAATAAAAATCACACAGGACACATTTACTGTATTTTCCGGACTATTGAGCACACCTGTCTATACGCCGCTATTGAATTTATTCGAACAGTTTCATGTGGTCCACTCTGACCGGGTCTGATGTGACGATGCTAAATGTATCGGCGGCACGGAGCTTGCTAGCTTGTGAAAAGCTAACCAGTTTTGTGCCGCCGATACATGA
>OOFC01049270.1:0-46970 GCA_900323345.1 Pseudochromis fuscus | reverse complement strand
TTGAATTTATTCGAACAGTTTCATGTGGTCCACTCTGACCGGGTCTGATGTGACGAGGCTAAATGTATCGGCGGCACGGAGCTTGCTAGCTTGTGAAAAGCTAACAAGCTTTGTGCCGCCGATACATGAGCCACACCGGTGTTTAAGCCGCAGGGTTCAAAGCGTCGGAAAAAAGTAGCGGCTTATAGTCCGGAAAATACGGTAATTGATTACAAACAATAGCTGCTGATTAAATTTCTGGTCATGTCAGTGAATAATTAACTAATTGCAACTCACTTTATCACACCTCTGATGATACAGTCTGTTTTATATAGTGTTGGTGATTAAATCCACTACTTAATGAAATCTTATGCTGTGATGTAAAGGTACAACTACAACCCCCGCTGCTTGTTTAAACAACAGGAGAAAAAAAAACACTTTAAAAGCTCAAAAATAATTTGTTAAAGCTGCAGACTGCGGGGGCGGATGTGATAGTGAAAGACTTTGCACGGGCTGACAATAGATGTAAAGAAAGAATGCAAAGGCCATTTGGGTTCATGTTGTTCATTTAGCATTGAAACAATAGAGGTTTATAAGATAACACACACTTCAAGCTGAAGTAGGATGTAATCATGTGTGTGACCAGGCGAGACGCGGTGATAACCAACAACACAATGGGAACGGAGGCCGAGCTTCTAGGTGAAGGTGATTTAATCTGTCTTCCTCTTCCTCGCGCTGAGAAAACACGGACAGCTCACCGAATGAAAGTGTCTATGTTGTTCTCATAGATTAAGCGAACAGTGGAGTCAGGATCAAATCAGCAGAATGAACGGCTTCTCGTTTGAAGCCAATCGAGGTTTGGGAGATTCTGCATGGGTTGCTGCTAATTACAGCTTCCTGCTGATTCGTGCAAATCACATCCTTGTGTCCATCTAGCCCACGTACATATGCATAAAGGGACATGATGCTAACTGTCACACACACAGACACACACCCCTGATCTAAGTAAAGCCACACTGCCGCAACTCTTAGAAGAGCAGCAAGTGAATCAATGCATAGGCTAATTTTTGCATAGATAAATTTGTTCCTCTAACGCATCAAAACTGTTGATGCGCCCAGGCTAATGAGAAAGCACGGTGCCCTGACTCTCCGATGTGGTTGCAGCTGGAGGTTTTCCATTCACGACAGAGCTTCTCACAGCTTTCATTAAAGTAAGGATGGCACTCTGCCCGATCCACAGATTTGCAACATCTGTCAAGCAGACAAAACAGCTTCTCCTGAAATAGATCACACTTCATTCATATTCTCGAACAACACCACAAGAAAAATATCTGACAATAAAAACATCAAGTAACTACAGAGTGCATAGTGTGCCGTCTTGAAAACAGTGG
The DNA here is from genome assembly GCA_900323345.1 of Pseudochromis fuscus. Classification (NCBI taxonomy): domain Eukaryota; kingdom Metazoa; phylum Chordata; class Actinopteri; family Pseudochromidae; genus Pseudochromis; species Pseudochromis fuscus. The sequence goes on along the minus strand of OOFC01049270.1, from coordinate 45,600 downwards.
CTCACTTTATGTGGCTAACAAACAAACAGTGGCCGGCAGGGGTTCTGCCTGGGAAATATCAGTAACACTTACGTTGGAGTGCAGACCCGGAGGAGAGCAGGAGGGATTCCTTATGAATGAGTGGCTTAAGAGAGGTGCCTGGGAAAAGCAGAGTACTTACTCACACAACAGCACGCCATTCTCCAGCGCCGATCGGAAGTCGTTGCTCCCAAATTTTTTCTTGGTTACTGCCTAGGAAGAAGAAAAAAAAAAGCAATACAAAAACAGTGAGCAAAATAGCAAGAAGGGGATGGGTGAGGGGAGGAGGTGGGAGGAGGGGGGTGACTGTGTGTGGACTGAGGTGGGTGGGGAGGCTGGAGAAGAAAGGTAGGATGTTGAGAACAGTAGCAGAGGAAGTCAGAGGTATTTCCTCCTGAGTTCCTACACCGTCTCTGCGGGACTGAGTCGAGCACAGTTCTTCAGGTACTCCTCAGGGTCTCGCAAGTGGCTCAGCTCTTCGCACTTTAATGCCAGAAGCTGCTGGTAAACGGGAGAGCTGTGCTAAAACTGTGCTGGAGCCAGACTGGCCAAGCCGCAAGGCTATGGGAGCATCTGGAGCACTGGAGGAGCGCAGCGCTGCGTTACAGCCTCATGCCTTTCCCATGATCTCAAACCACCGCTGCAGGAACACCAAGAACCATTATGTAGCCAAACACACACACACACACACACACACACACATACACACTGCATGCATGACCTGCAGTCTTACACAGTTAAACACAGGCACAGTACAGACACAGAAACATAGAACATGCTTGATTTTAAATAAAACCATGCACTTCTCATGTTTGCAATTTGTAGCCTTTCGTAAATACACTCAGTATTTCCTCGTTCTTTTAAGTTTTGTTAGTTTGTTACAGGATATCGGTTTCATGCTGAAGGACACTACACAAACAGCTATCTTACAAAACTGTGTATACTTCTAACACTAGTGTAAAATGTATTTTTTGGCAATTTTAGGAGATGCTTTTTAATCTGGATCTGGATGCGCAACAAAATGCATGGTTCATAACAATCCTAAGTGGATGCATTCAATGTTTGAACTCTAATCCTGACACCCGATGCATTGCAGTTGTCAGGATGGCCGAGCGGTCTAAGGCGCCAGACTCAAGGTGACACCTTCCTGAATACGGGATTTCTGGTCTCCAATAGGAGGCGTGGGTTCAAATCCCACTCCTGACATTAATCTTTAGTTAGTGGAGGGGATGAATAAAGTACTAACTTATCAATAAAGTACTAAAAATGAAAAGTCACTTTTTGTGAAATTCAGCTAAATTAGCCGTGATTTTTAAAAACAAACGCACAAAAAAATAGAAGTGAAACTTTCCCTCCAGAGGATCTGAGTACACTGGCAGCCACGTGGTTATCATATTTTACTGCAGAATGAGTTACATAATAGCAGTTGTGAGAGCATGTGCATCGTTTTATTTTAGGAATTATTAATACTCAAAACAATGCGCCATTCACGCAGGAAAACACAGCAGACATATGCTATGAAATATTAAAACACATGACGAAGAAGAAGCCTGTGATGAAATTAATTAATACACAGTCGCAGATGAGCTTGCACGCACTGTAAGATTCAGTTAGGTGTAGCTGGCACGAACAAAAACATGCACTCACCCACTCACGGAGCAAAACAAGTCGGATGGGTCGCAGCAACCAAATTGGTCAGAGCCTTTTGTCTGATGTCCTTTGTCCACGGGGAAGGGGACAAAAGCCGGGATGAATACTAGCATAGCTAAGTACAGGCCATCATTTTTTTAGGGAGGACAGGAGACACCAGAACAATCAGAGAGACTGACTGGAAGCCACTATTATTATTATTATTCTCAAACAAGTCGCGCTACACCTCACGACACACCCTGAGTAACCTGAGATGGCCAAGGCCTCAAAATACCCATCATACCAAGAGAATTAGATCATGTCATAATAGATGAATGAGATTAAAGTTCTCACACACTAAGTTGTCTGTAATCTCTCTGCATTTGCGCATTGTGATGGAGCTATTGTGGGGAAATACTTGCTCTGTTTACAAAACACACCGAGATCTTGGCCTACTCCTCTTTCATTGACAGCAATAAAAAAGAAAAATGCAATCATAGCCAGAACACAAAACACAGGCAGACACGCAAAGCTGCGATCATACATACAGAGGCTGTGTTGTTGGCATATAAAATCCTGACCCCTACTGTTGTATAGACGCGGGGGCAGCAGCTGGGACTCACATGAACACAAACAAACAATGCAGCACAGCAATCCCGCCTCCAAACAAAGTGTTACTCTGATCCTTTTTTCTTCACAGTTTCTTATCAACTAGTGGTTTAGAAAGAACAGGACAATTAAGATATTATCTCCAAGCTCAAAGTGTGGGACCCGCCCTGGCACTAAGCTGGATGTAACACAATACTTTTCTCCTCTATCGTCATCATTAGAGGTATTAACTCCCCCTCAGATCCAGCCTGCTGTGCCCTCTCCCTCCTGTTGAACCTGCCATGTGGGATAACAACTCTAATCTGCAACAACATACTGCTACTCTGATTTAACAGGGAGATTTAAGGGCAGCAGCAGCAGCAGATTTCAAAAACAACTTCCCGTAAAACCCACCCTCGCTCCCCTCAAGAATGCAGCGCTGAACGTGTCCGAACTAAGCTGCGCCAAAGTGGTCTTCACGGAGTCCATCGTGGGCTATTAAAGAGCTGAACTTAATTTTTATTATTGCTGCAGTGAACCAAGACTGTCTCGCAGAAGCACAAATAATCAGAGGACCACAAGTTATTGTTTATTCATGCAGGGCACTGAGGCAAATCTGTATTCAGGGTTTGTACGGATGCAGCCCCCCTGCCATTAATTGTTCCTAAAATTATTTGTTCTTTCAACAGGGGTGTGAGTCATCGGAGGGACATTCATTAAAAACTTCTGACTCAACATAAATATACAAGTGGAAGCCATTAGTATTGACACCATGAACATATTAGAATAATAGAACGACATCAGCATCTAACTGCGAGTGAATGGCTTCTTGTGTGAGGGCCTGTTTCACGTGAGTACATCTGAATGCATGTGGCCTGGTTTTCTAATTGCTTTCTATCATTACAAAAAAAAAAGCCCCAGAGTGGCACTACAGTGAGGTGACTAATGATCGGACCCACTGCACAAGCTATGACAAACACATCACCGGGTCACGGAAGGCAATTCATCAGCGCTGGCTGCAGGGCTGCCGCAAAGATGGCAGGACAAAAATAACAAGGAGATGGGGGAATGTATTTAAATGTATTCAAAATGTTCAAAAGCAATCCAGAAAAAGTAATCACAGTGCAGCTTTTACTGGGAGAAACTTTGGGCACTTTAATTTTTATGGAAACCAAGACTGATAAATCAAATCCAAAACCATCCACCTGTGGTTTGATCTTGTTATGTCCAATACAGCAGTGGTCCCCAACCACCGGGCCAGGGGACCAGTACCGGTCCGTGAGGCAGTTGTTACCGGGCCGCATAGAAAGAATTAATAAAAATATAATTTCCGTTGTATTGATTATTAGAGTCTGAACATAGATTTACAGTTTATGAGTCCGAAAGACATTTTATTTTGAAAAAAAACAACCGGATTCTCTCCAACTTAACTTTTGCCAGTGCCGCTTGACACGTCACGACGCTTGTTTTGGTCACGTGGTACGACGTATCACGTAAAACGTCGTTACGTTAGCCAAAAAATAAACTTGCAAGCTAGTGAAAATGTGTAAAAAAAACAAAACAAAAAAAAAAACGTCAAACAAAGGAGAAGAGACAACTTAACATTCGTTTTTATGCCAGTTGTGTTATTTTATTTTTGCCGTATTTACCTACCACATCTTAGAGGCCGGTCCGTGGAAAAAAAAAAAAAAGCCTACGGTCTGTGGTGCAAAAACGGTTGGGGACTGCTGCAATACAGGGAAACCATTAAAGCTATTTCAACAGAAAATTAAGGATTTCTCAATTAATTTAATTAAATAATTTCATAATTAAAATTTACTTCATATTTAGCTGTAAAATCAACAGCAGGAAAACTTCAACTAGAATAGAAATACAACTTTTTCATAATTTTCCTCATATTTTACAAGTCAACCTAAAATAATCAGGTGAGTAATTAATAAATAATAATAATAAAAATAACTCTTAGTTGCAGCTCCAAATAACAATATGTACAATATCAGCTGCCAGTATGCAGAATCGAGTTACACTGTTTCCACACCAAAACCTTAAGCAAGCTTGGATTTGGGTTAGTATTACACGACCGCAACAACAGGAGAAATAACAAAACCACTGAAGATAAACACCCAGGATTGTGTTACCTTTGAACATCTGCTTTCTTCCAGACCACGCACACCAACACAGAGCAGTTCAATGAAAACTAGCATTGAAATCCAGATTATAGCCTTTGTAGCGAGGTGACCTTCGACCGCTCCAATGTTTACAGTGAAGCTCAACCTAAAACCTGTTTAAGGAGCTATTCAAAGTGAGTCAGCTCTTACTGTGCACAAGAGAAAACAAAGAAGTGAGAGTGTGTCTGACACTGTTACCTGCAATGCTGATTTAATGATATGATAACTTGTGGTGTGAATCCACAAAAAGCACTGAAACACTTATTAAAACCTCATTCTTAAAGCCGTATTAACTGCTGAGTTATTATGGATAACAGAATATTTGTCCCTGATCTTCTGACCTGTAAGCTACATGAACACCACCACTTGTTCCTGATTGTCAGAACAGTCACACTTGAGGCCTTTCTATTCAATTAACAAGGACCTCTATTATTCCAGCAGCCCCTGTGCTTGTAGGACGCAGCGCCCTGTGCTGACAGCCGGCCAGCTCTGAGGGGGCTATGTTCACAGCCATGGCAGCTAATGCAAGAATGTGTCCATGTGACAGGCTCCAGACCATTTAGTCTAGTTTTTAACAACACCACCAACCTCGCCACGCACACATGCCTCTGTTTAAAGTGCTGTGAAGCCAAGCAGCTTGTTAATCATTCAGTGACAGAATCCAATAGCCACAAAACTTTCTCTTTGAAGGGAAACCGTCCCCCCTCCAACCATCCTCGGTACCAGAACTTGCTCTTCTCATACACAGAACAGCCTCATGCTCTTTACCTTTACCTATTTGTTCAGCTTTCGGCACACTCGCCCTAATCTTCTCGCCCCTGCCTGAGATCATGCCCCCACCCCGGTCCACAAGCTAAGCCACTACAATGGGCCAGTGTGCAAGTGTGAGAGACACTGATGTCACATCGAAAGCATTCAGATTCACCCCTCATGAAATTAGAACAATATTTGTTTAGTTACAGCCATGCAGCAGCTCCATGCCACCCTGCTGGGAAGGGAATTTACGAGATGAGGAAACATAATTTCAACCGCTTTTTAAGAGAAAAGAAAGACTGAGAGTGCGGCTGGAGGTCGGATGGAAACTTTAGATTATGAAGAAATGAAATGGGACTGTTGTTGAAAGTTCTGGTGGATAGTTTCTTTCTGCGTGTTGGCAGCTATTTTAAATTGGGATGACTGCCATAGGAAATAGGGCACATTATGACTAGAATAAAAGGTTTTTTTTGGTTGCCTCAGAGACTGAATCTATGCTGTTTAATCCACATTTTCCAGAATCTGTCATAAACATATCATCTGTTGATTTTCCTCTGCTTGAAATTGGAGCCTCAAAGCCCCGGGAACTTTTAAAGACAACTGATGAGCAGGTCTAGACACGATCTGACAAAAGAAGCAACAATAGTGTTGAACGGGGTCAACGCCATGTACTCTGAAGAGATAAGAGTGAGGGCTAATGCTTGGAGAAGCCAAATCTTATAGTTTCTAAAAGACAACATTGATCTCAGCAGTTACTTGAGACATGAGGTCAAAAGGTGACACAAGCCTCCATAAATCTGAGCTACTATTATTTGGATTTTGGGTGCATAGAGTTAGGACAGCTGCTCAACTCTCCTCCATAAACTTAGTGTTTCAGGTATTTTGAGTATACTCATAATATCCAAATATGAGGATAAAAGTGCCTAAAAGTAAGTATTATTGAACTTTTACATCACCTTCCCTTTTATTCCCAATGTCAGTAACTTTAAAGAAACTTCTAAAATAGTTTTTAAATGTATTTTCTTACTCACCTCAATCCATCTCTGCGCCTCCAAGTAGGCTTCATCGCAGCTGACAGAGGACTGCTCACGCCACTCCATCACAAAAACGTATTATCCGAGCTTCACCGGCGGGCCAAGTCGGTTCCTAGTGGCCCGCATTTAAAGTCCACGCAAATGTGGGCCAGTCCAAACAAAGACGCACACACAGTGAGCGCACACTTACAAACTGGACAGGCAGAGCAGCACAGGTGAAACTTACAATAACAACACTCCTCATTCATGAAAAATGCTTTCTATTGTTATTTTGCCACCAGCTCATCAGTGACTGAATGCAAGGTGTAACAGTAATACGTGCATCACCGCCGCTGCTGCTCCTTACCTGTTGTTTCATCCGACACACCTGCGGCTTGAGGTTTTTCTTTGTGGGTATTTCCACGCACCACACTTTTTACGCACCGATCAAACGAGTCTTTAAAGTACAGACCCAGGACCAGAGAGAGGCACACTCCTCAAGTTCAAGGCTGCAGGAGTAGAAAAGCTGTGGGCAGGAGGGTCTTCAAAGTGAGGTCCGGGGACCACCCACAAGTCCCGCAGCGCGCTTCCAGGTGAAAACAAGGCTTGAAGTTATTTATCTCGATTTCAGGGAAGTTATTTTGATCCCAGGTTTGATCTCAATGCAGCAACGACAGCTGATGCACAACACAGCAGCTCAAAGTACAAAACATCTACAATTCATCTGCACACAATGCGTTTTTAAAAATGAGGTCTGCGGGCTGCTGGGCTCCAAACACAAAAATGTCTAAAAGTTTGCGCTCCTGGGCAAACTCCTCTATTTGAAGGAGTTAAGCTCTACTTTGTAAAACTAATTTCTTTCCTGCAACTCCCCCTAGTGGTGATGAGGCAACATTGCATGAAAACAACAGACTGCAGTACAAGTTTGTTTCAAATGATCAAACTATTTGTAATATGAGACAAAGATGACCCAAGAAAACACAAAATGCAGTTTTTAAATGATGATATCATTTATTAAAAGAAAAATACTGTCCGGCCCCACCTATGTGAAAAATGAATTGAAAGGTGGAGCAAGGTGGGGCAGGACAGGAACTGCCTTTTGTGTTATCTTGGGTCATCTTTGTCATATATTACAATTAGTTTGATAATCTGAAAGAATTTCCCCGGTGTGGGATGAATAAAGCCATATCTTATCTTAAACATTTGAGTGTGAGCAATACATAAAAATAAATTATAGCTGCAGGGTGCAAAATACTTTACTTTAATGCTGGATATTTTTATTCCCTGCCACTTTACACATCTACTTCACCACGGTCAGAGGAAAGTACATATTACTCTATTTCATGTGACATTTATACTTACTTTGTAAATATATTCAAAACTTATTGTAGTTTAAAATAGTCAACAGTATATTTAGCAGCAGCAGCTCAGTCTACTATGATCAGTTATAATAACCCACAGAAGTTGTATATTCATGTAACACAACAAAAAGGGGACATAAGGTTGGGTAACACAACTACAAATCCCTAATCAATAAACTCTTATGTCAAGTTTAAAAGGACAAAAAAAAACCCCAAAAAAAACCCCTCAAATTAAAAATTAACTTGTTTTCTAAGTGCTAGTAGTGAAATGTAAAGCTGATTTTCATAGGTGTTATTAAAATAAATGAGATGATTATGATATCTTTGCCTGGATCACCTGGTTTATGATGGAGGCACAAGAGGAAGAGGAGCGAGATCTTCCTCAGACATGTCCTCTTGCTTTTGAGTGGCCAAATTAAGTCTAAATACGACTGTATGTTCCTGTGAGTGACAGCTTTTGAAAACTGCTGCTAGTTTATCAAAGAAATGGTTATGTACTTATTAAAAATATACACATCAAGACAAACTTCAGACGCAATTTGCTTCAAGGTAATGCATGAAATCCCTGTTGCTTTATTGAGATAGCCTCCTTTTATTTTTCCATTTTGAGTATGATATTAATAAAAAAAAAATGATTCAGGAGGATTTAGTTTTTCAGCTTTCAGAGTGGGTTCCTGGTTGCATTCAGATCAGTTTCTACCAAAATCCCAGCAACAATAAACACAGAAAAAAAATCCACAAGAGAAATCTTTAATAAATTTGCCTTTTATTTGACAGAATTTCTAATTCTCATTACAAAAATGTAGGCACCTTCCACACGGATGTACAGTCTGCATGTTAAGTTTGCCTCACTTAAAGTACATGTGTTTTTTTTCCCCCATAGTCATTTCATAACACTATTACTGCATACACCAGCATTAGGCCTATATCAAGTGTTTCAAAGCTATGAATGAAATTAAAGCCTTCCTTCAGCAGGCTTTGATCATGTGGCTGGAAATATCATCATAACCAATTCACTACAGACACTATGTATCAATTAACTCAGAGTAAAAAAGTTGAGTTCCTTTAACTGAAAGCCAACCCCACCATGTAAACACACCACAGTGCAGTGTCAGGGTAGTGCAGCTAATTACATTTAGAGATGTTTCAGTGGAGGGGAACGGGAGGATTTCATCTTAAATACTTGCAGTTACACAGCAGCAAACAAATTCTCTCAGAATCAATTCATCTTGTAACAATTAAACAAGCGGAGCATTGTTTTAGAATGACATCCCTGACATTTTATAATATTTCCACATCACTTTCTAGATGATATTGAAAAAACAAAACAAAAAGGAATTTTCCAATACAGTCAGCACTTTTGAATGTTTGGCAGTTTTTCTTTTTGTTCTCTGGGGTTAAACAAAGGAGTGGATTAGAATGAATCTTTGGAGAGGGCGATGATGGTGAAACGAACCTCCTGAGGGTCACGAGCCATGAAGATCTTACAGACCTCTATTGCATCCTGAAACACAAAAGAACAATGATGAAGTACAGCTCAGCTTAAGGAACTAAATACCACCATTTTTTTTTTTTGTTTACCTCAAGGAAAGTGTCCTCTGTGGTTTCTCTATGGGCAATAGGGAAGGGCTTCCTGCCATCTAATCATGGAGACAACAACAAAAAAGTTAACTAGATAATTTGTATCAACAACTGTGCTTAAATCTGTCACTACTAACTTTGGTAATTAATCACAGTCAACGATGTGACTGAATATTTTCTCTGTACAAGCTCACTTCTCTTTTTGTGCTGAACTCACCCAATTCATACAAGTGTCCTCCGACATTCACAAAAGCTATAAAATGCAGATTTACTTTCTCGTCTAAACTCGGGGCCTAAACACAAGAAATAAACAGTTAAATTCAGTCACACTTGTGTCAAAACAAAATGAAACGTTTCGTTCTGAAAAATCAACCTTAACACAGATAATTTAATAATCCACACAAACCTCAGTCTGTCCCTCCTGTGCACTGGATTCATGTGTGACACGTATACTCTGCAAAACAAAGTAGGAAAATAGGCTGGATTATTAATGCGCATTGGAAAATTTGAACAATCTTCTTAACATTTAACCTTTTTTGGCTATCATATATTGATTTTTTTATTTTTAAGCTGATTAAACACTGTGTGCTAAGAATAATTTACTACTTTGATATTATAGGAACACATCCTTTTGGTGACAAGTTGGTTCCACAAGTCATTATGCTTTGTGGAGTCCCTCACACATGTGGCTATCTTTGACCACTTGTCACTTTTAGACTGAATTTCCCTACCTCATCTTTTTCCAGGAAGGTGGCCCTTTCCTCCGGGGTCATTTTAGATGTTTGTTCAAGAAACTTCTTCAGAGCAGAATCAGACTCTGGAGAGAAAGAACAGCATTCATTCAAACATATAGAAAACTAGACTGTTTTTACACTGTGTCCTCTTTATCAAGTACACCTGTGTAATCTAGTACAATCAAATGCAACTGTTGTACTACGAAGTGTCATTTTATACTATCTGTACAATGTATGAATACACATGTTCATACATGTGTATATTCTATTATTACTGTTAACGGCTATGATCTTAGCAGAAGTCCTTGGGCACTTTTGGTACGTTCCTAAACTGTATTGTATTAAAAAGGTGTTTCTGGATACTGTCCTCTTATGTATGTAAATAGGGGCCTCACAGTATAATGTATCTCACAACTACAGAGAGTAATTTAATGTTAATGCCGTGTATTGTCATGTGCTGATCTGGACAATAAAGCTGATTTTGACACCTTTAACTATGATCTCAGTAGTATACAAATAATTGTATATTGTACAGGTGTACCATTTAAAGCGATCACTGAGTGTAATGATGGATGATATGACTGCAACTGTAATATCAAACTAAATAAAATGTCTACTTTTAGTCATTTAACCACTCAGTCCTCTATGATGCAAACACAGTAATACTCACCAAAGTCCAGGTGTTTCTGGTTGTTTGCCACTGCATGAATTAGTCCTATTGTTCCACAGGCGTTTCCAATAGTTTGCTTAATGAAGTAGACATCCGGAGAGACTTTCTGCGGCTCCTTTCTGAGTTTCTCCTCCTCTTCTTGCTTGAATGTCTCGTACTGAAAAGTGGTGAAGATAAATATTTGATGAGCAATATTTCTAATGGTGCAGGCATGAGTCTGTGGAACAACAAATACAGATATCTGAAGTTCAAATGTGCATAATATGAACACATTCATTACAGTACAAACATGACATAGTAAAAAATTAAACTAGGTACCTTCTCTGTTACTGGGAAGAGGAGGAGCACTGCACACACTGGTCTTGGTACCATGCTGAGGAGCTCTGGATCCAGTCCATACACATCCCCAAACTGCCAGCTTGTCTTCATACCCAAACAACTGACAAACTACACACAGAGTAAACTGATGTGTACACAACTTCTTAACAAAAAGTAAACTTGAACATGGGCACTGCCTCCTGATTACCAAAAGAAAAACTCATCACTACCTAAAAAGCATGTCAGCATTTCTAAACCTCTGTTAGAAAATAATTAAATACAGTTGAATCCTCTCCAACTAAAACACAATTATAAGTAATACATTTAGAGTCTTTCTACATGAAACGTTTATGTATTCTGAGCACTCACTTGTCAGTTTACTGAACTTAGTACGTTCAACAAATGCACTGCACTTGTGTTTACAGACTGAGACAGCTGGAACCATTAGGCCTCCTGACATTGTACAAGAATAAATCTGAGGTTACATGTAGCATCTACTTAGAAGCATAGATTTGTACAAGCTGTGGAGATTCACTGCTGATCAGACAATACATTGTCAGGTAAATGTTTTCAAGAAAAGCTGCAAGAGAATTTAAACGTATGGAATTAGGCAACTCTATAAAAACTCATCAGACATAAATCAACATACTAACAAAGTATCTACTGCTGTTTCCTCGCTCTATTTATGACGGTGTTGGATTATCTTATCACCTTGTGACTTTTATTCTTTATCGGTCACATTACATTGGGTGTAGCATCGCTGCTGGGTAGGCCTTGAGCCTCTGCGCGTCGCTTTACCGCTGCTTGTTCTGGTGTATTTAATCTTAAATAGAGTCAAAAAGAAATTACGTACCTTTGTCATGACCTGAAATGAAAAGAAACAATGAAAATATTAATAAAATTGCTGTTAGGTTAGCATTGCAGCCACACCGGCTTTAGCTTTTGTTCTTTAGGCTAACTACAAGTTAGCTAGCCCTCACATGCTTGTGAATGAATAGCTTAAATAAAATAATATAGTTTGAAGGAAACCAACAATACATACTTCTGGGTTTGACTCCAGAGGCAGCCAGCGTGGACAGTCCATTTTGAATAGGGTTAAGTGCTGTGTTCCTGTCAAACGAGAGGCGAATGTGATTTACAAAAAATCTGTTTGACAGCTGGAAATCGCTTCCGCGTCTGGAAAGTGGACTTTGACACGTAGTTAATATGCAGGGGTGACTCGACTTTAATTCTAAATAATTACTGCACGAAGTCCACCCCTTTGTAAATTTATTAAATATGTAACATATTTTTGTAATGTTTTTTTAATAATATTCATCGATACTAGATCAATGTATCAAAGTTCTTTGTCCACAAAAGACAATTTTTAATGTAAAGCGCGCTTTTTCAGTCTAAGAATGGACCATTCTAGAGTTATGGGCGTGGTACCGTTAGATGTTTTACAGAGGTTTGAGGCTGATTTGATTCCGTTTGGTATAAACTGTGTTAATTTGCTATCCTTATCTGAAAATTATTTTAATTGTAATGTATAGTAATGATGTTATTAAACAACCACGAAATAAGTAATTGCGTGTTGCAAACAAATGGCCAGGCGGGGGAGCTGTTTATTCTTTAATTACAGTCCAATAAAAAAAAATAAAATAAAATGCCATTCAAAAAATTATAAAAGAAACAGGTTGTGTTGAGTTTTTAAGTACAGTCAAAAGTGTAATTATAATCAGAGATTCAACCAACGTTGTTTTTTTTTTTAAATAATTAAATATTAAGCTTTGTAAAGAGGTCGGTATCAACATGATAAAATCTTTAATAATGTGCCATTTTGTTAAAAAAAAATATATAATATTAAGAAAAGTGTTAAATAGTGTGCATCAATGGACCCACCTGTCCACCCACTTAGAACTGGTCCTCGTCTAAAAAACCTGAAGAAGTGGACACTGATGCACAGTAGGAGGCGCTATACACGTGTTGAGATGTATGTGATACAATAATATACACACCGAAGAAGAAATAAACCGTCTATGGGCGAATCCGGGAGAGGTTTGCCTGGTCAAAATTGCCACTGTGTGTGCTTATAGTCTTTTAGAATACTGAATCAACAGTATATTTCTCCTCTAAAAGTATCGAGAGGGGGGTCTAGAGTTGCCATTTACGGGGGTGAAGTTTACAAACCTGCAGCCTGACAGAGAGAAGATGCCAGCAGCAGAGGAGTCATGTGGTGGGTTTTAATCTGCATCTTATAACAGTGTTTTTACCAGAATTTGGTTTAAATAGAAAGAGGGAGAAATCGACTCATGTGGTATCATTGTGCTCTGTCCAGACAATTTATGGTGATTTAGCTACTCGGTAGAGTTAGCTTAACACACTAGCTAACCCGGAGATATTTCGATGTTTTCCCTTCACTTAAAACACACGTGGAAGTAGTTAGTATCTACGATGTACAGTCACTCCCCATTTAACCCCCAACAGGTGCCTATACTACACCTGTAGATCCAGTTTGTGCCATTAATTTAATAACATTAGCATAGCGTCACAGCTGTAGCACCAAAGTTCCCCTAAACACTTCCTCTCATCTGGATGAAATGAAAACATTTCAGCTATGCCCTCTTCCTGAATTTATTTTAATTAATTAACCATATTCCTGCAATATATAATTGCGTCTTTTATATGATGCTTGCTGGTGATCTGCTTGCCTTTTTCCTTAGAAATATGTACTAAGATTTTTAAAGGTGAAAAGGTCTTTACATTAGACTATGTTTGTACTGATACTATATTGTGTAATACTTATTTACAGTAGCCAGAGTCACATGACACCGTAGCTTTTGAGGTATTGTTTGGGTTCAGAAAATCATTGGAGATCTTGTGATGAGTCAGTGGCTTCACTTCTGTATTTCAGGCAGCAGCAATGTTGTGGACAACATCTGTAGGCTTTCTCCTGATCTGTTAGCTGAAGCAGTGAGTATACTTTTTCTTTTACTGTATTTATTACTATGCAGGCTTAAGACAAGTTACTCAAAGAAAAGTGTATAGCATACCCAATGATTACTATTTAAACAAGTGATCCAGTAGAAGTGACATTCTGGTCATATGTGATGTTATTATTGACCTTAAACTTATTGTTAACAACAGGTGCAAAATTAATTTCCACATGATTGTAAACAAAGATTATTTAAGATTATCTTCAGGATGTGGTTTTAGAGAGCAAACTTCTCTGAGGGTTTAACAATTAGATGTGACATACACCACAGCAGTGTTCATTTTGGGGCTATTAGCAGCCACATGCTGCACAAGTCACACGGGATGTGGTGTTGTTGCCATAGAGGTGATACACTAATTGATAACTGTTCACGAATCTTATGATCCCCACAGTGTCAGCACATTCTGACTTATCTTCAAGGGCAGGCGAGAGGAGTAGATTCAGCTGAAATTTCTGATGTGAGTCAGTGTTTCCTCCTATTTTATTTTTTACTTGTAGTAACCCATTTCTCAAGTTCCTCTTTCATGCTTTGTTTTGTTTTGTTTTGTTTTGTTATCCTGGACAGAGATTTCAGAGGGCTGGAGTCAGACTAGAGCCTGAAGCATTACAGGGAATTATCAGATTTCTGTTATTAACATTCAGGTATTTTTCATACTATTTGGTTTTATGAGATTCAATCACTGGTGGGTGTGTTGGGACCAAATTCATACATCAAAGGGCACATTGTTTTCCTGTGAGATGTAATAATATTGTTTTTTATCTCCAGGTCAGGTGGGAAGAATAACATCTCTGGGGATGAACTTGTGTCGAGGCTGGAAGAGGGAAGTAACAAGTGGTCCAAAGCTTCCCTTCAGGTGTTGCACAGGTTGTGGAGTGAACAGGGTGCATTAGTTCATGCTCAGCAGGAGGTCCAGGAAATGCTCAGCATCGGCCAGGTATGTCCACATCTAATTCAGTATATCAGTCTTCATTTTAAAATATTATTTTGCAGCCTGAACAAATCATTTGTTCATTTTTCTTCTCCAAACTGATGACATCCACCTTGTTTATTTTGCTGTAGTTAGTGGACATGCAGTGGAAGCTGGGTATGGCGGTGAGCTCAGACACCTGTCGATCTCTCAACTCGCCGTATGTCTCACTTCTGCTGAAGATTGTTGAGCCCTCTGGACAGATTTGTCAGAAGTCTTTTGAGATGACTGTTCCACAGTTCCAGGTTTGTATTTGTAGATGTGGATGTAGTGTTGTTGGTATAATGTAATTCTGGCTTGATTTTGAGAATTTTGTTTGTTTTCATTCCTCTGCAGAACTTCCACAAGCAGTTCAAGGAGATGGCTGCTGTTATGGAGACTGTATGATGGCCACAAGCACACCAAAGTGCCCAGTTTATACCAGTGGAGGAACAGCTTGACACACGTTTGTCTGCTGGCTGTTTTGTGATGTAAATTACTGCAAATGCTAACTCTCGACTTTGTACTTGTATTTCCACAGATTGCACAGATAGTTTGAAAAGCTTGTGAAGTAAAAAGGACCATGTGAGCTTCTCGAGCTGTTTAGTCCCTGTGCTTGCCTTTAACGTCGGTACAAACTAACTTATGTATATTTATTCAAATGGTATACTTGAGTATATTTTCATGTACTTTACATAGTATTTCTTTTACGTGTTTTTTTTCTATCTTCACTCCAACACAATTCACAGGTAAATATTGTACTTTTTACTTCACTGCATCTACCTAACAACTAATATTACTAGTTAACTTTTCAATTAACATCTGTCCACAAATAGAACATATTAAGATTTGAGGAGTGCTTCCCAATCTCTTTGGCTCATGACACCTTATAATAACACAATATGAAATTGTGACTGCTCAACACAATTGTGAGTCAGCGGTTCAGCCACAAAAAAGTGAGTTAAAAATACTTTAAAGCCAGAGATGTCAGCATCATTGAAGAATAGAGAAAGGTTAGTACAAGTAATATGAATACGTATAAAAAAGCTGTTTTCCAACTCCATTAACCCCCTTACAACCCTTTGGCTGCTACTTTAGAAACCACTCGAGTAAACTACCTAACCAGCTGCTTAATGCATCAGTAATAACAATGTTATGATGCTGCATTACTTTTGTACTGTGCTTTTACTTTTGATACTAGTAAAAATATTTTTGCCATTCTTCTGTACTTCATCAACTTTTTGAACATTTGCTTGCAAAAGATTTTTTTGTTAAAGATTCTGTTAATGGCACTTTTACTTAAAAGTTGCAATAAATAATAATGATTAAATCCTAACTTGAATTGCATGTTTTTTGTTCTCAACTTGTTTTATTAATAAAATCCTGTATCTCAGACTCACTTTCAGGTGGATTTCTCACCAGATGGTATTATTCTTTTTGTGAAGAGCCCAGAGGGTTTGCGGAAATATGTTTTAATTATTTAGTTCAGTTGTGAATATTTTAAGTACAGGTTTGAATATTTTTCATTTCTATTATAGCAGATATTTGGATTCAGTATAATATCAACACTACACTCAAACTCAAAAACAT
Organism: Pseudochromis fuscus; assembly: GCA_900323345.1. Lineage (NCBI taxonomy): Eukaryota > Metazoa > Chordata > Actinopteri > Pseudochromidae > Pseudochromis > Pseudochromis fuscus. The sequence continues at coordinate 29,256 of OOFC01049270.1, read as the reverse complement.
CAAATGAAGATATATTTTGACCTTTCTGCAGAATGACAGCACTGTGGTTGTGGAGCTCTAGCTTCTGCTGCCTCAGTGATGAGGTTATATTTGGCCGATGTACTATTTTTGGGATAGGTGGGGTGCGTGGATATTATGGCATTTAGTAACTCCACTAATGCTTAAAGCACCAGATGTGATTACGCCTGTCCAACACAATGATTCACTCCAGCCTGTTTGTAAACAACTGCCTCGGACCCTGGGTTTACCTGATGGAGCCAAATGGTAGGAAGGACAGAAACCAACAGCCCGAAGGCGCAGCGCCATTAGAGCTGCAAACACTTTCCACACTTACGTAGAAGTGACTTTCCAGTTAGAACAGCTTGTGGAGAAAGGCGGAGTCTCGTCCTGTCACGTTTCGTACAGCGGCTCTATCCTGCCCACTCCTCCAGCACATGGGATGGTTGGGGCGGTTCGTCAATGCGCACAGCCGCTCCGCCTCCAAGGCGTTGTGGAAGAAAGGATCACGGACGAGAGGCTGCACTAACAAGGCGATTAACAAGCATCAATGTATGCATTTTATACTTCACCGGGAAACAAGCACACGACCGCGCCAGCTGAGCTTATGCGTTACTGGATTTCGGGGCTGGGACGGTATTGCGCCGCCCCGTGTGCGCTTTGGAGCAAACGTACAGCGCGTCAAAGAAATCTGATTTCTCTGGGCGACTTGTGTTTACACAGGAGCCTTCCAAAGCCACGTTTTAGCAAGCAGCCTTGGTGGGGACAGTACACTACAGAGCTGTTTTGACTCGTGCAAACAGCAGAGATTCGAGCTACAAATACATGGCCATATAAGTAAATTTACTTGAAATCCTTGAAGGAAGACTATCCCTGCGGAGACATTTTTTAAAGATTTGGATATCATGGGGAGCAGCTGATCGACAGGGTGAGCACATGTTGTGCGTGTAGCTGATCGCTTTGTTGTGTCAACTTTAAAGTGTGGATGTGAGGATGGAAAGTGTTGCAAACTAACCATAACTGCGCCTGGCCTTGCTTGCAGGGAATGGTGTATTGGCAGTATTTTTGGAAGTAGTGTTTAGTCCCTGTCGCTGTCAACGAGAGAAGAAAGTGTGCTGGGGTCGACATGGAGACTCCAGATGAGAAGTCAGACAGGAGGTTCGCCCTGACGTACATCGGCTGGTCCACGCTGGACAGGCGGACCACCCTGCCCATGCTGCCGTGGCTGGTGGCTGAGATCCGCAGGAGGAGCGAGAAGGGCGACTGCGGCCCCGTGATGCAGCCGAGAGAAGTTCAGCTGGTCCTCTACCCCCCTTTCGTCCGATGTGTCCCCTCCAGCAGCAACAACTCGTCAGTTTTCATATTCGAGCACAAGGCACAGCTCATCTCTCGCTTTATCCACAACAGCAATGACCTCAGCTACTTTGCTTATCTCCTGCGGGGCCAGCCAGACAACCCTGAGTCCGAGATGTCCTGTCACGTCTTCAAGGCCTGCGAGCCCAATCAGGTAGGCAAAGCTGAAGTGGGGTGGTTGGGAAACACACCCTTATACTTAACACACCGGGAGAGGTGCATCTAATAGCACTGTAATAAACTGCTATAATCCAGGCCAAAAGATAATCAGGGGGGATCAGTGGTGGATGGACTCAGACATTAAAAATATTATTTTTTGAATTACTGGAAAGACCTGAAGTGACTTTTCAGTGACCTGCTCAGAAGTCACAGTCTCCCACTGTAATGCTGTTATAATTTTCCAAAGGGATTAACATATAAAAGTCCTCAGAGTCTTTATTTTAAATCTGATGTCAGGATTCATGATGCACACCTCTCTAATGTTTTTTCAATGGAGTGAGTCTCACACTGTGTGCAACAAAGCCTGAATATAAATTTTCTTGAGGTGACAGCTCTGTCATTTAATCTGAAACACACACAGTAGATTAGTCCATGGTCCAAACATGTTTGCTTTGGTATTAAGTATTTAGGCCAACTGTCGGTGGGGATGATAAACCAGGCACACTGTTGTTTTTTAAGGCAAAGTTAATCCATTTCTGTGCTTTTCTATTTAGGGGATCTGAACAGTGGCCCTAACACTCAACACACTGCAACTTAAGAAAACACAATCCCACCAGTTTGACAATACAAAGAAAAACAAATACAGAAAGCTCCAGTTAGTATGCTGTCATATGTTTTTTTAATTGTTGCATGCTCCAGTGTTTTTGTCTGTGCTTTCTTGAGTTGCAGGGTGTTGAACTCGCAGGGTCCCTCTCTGGTGCGTGTGGTGTGACAACAACCGAATAGGCACACTATCGAGTCAGCACATTTACATGCTGATCAGCATGCCATTCTTGAGTAATAAACTGAAATGTGGTAAACAGTCAGAAATCAGGAACGTTGGAGTCAGAGTCTGAATGTTGTCATCCTTCTTGGTCTTTGCTGAAAGGCACTTTTGGCCATGCTGCGCTCAAGAGCTCACCCCAGTGGCACTGCCATGTGGGTGTCTGAGTGTTTGCATGCCTGTGAGTTTCTTATAATGAATCAAAATAAACATGTTTTTGTTTATTTACAAATCAAATATGAATATAAATGTAGCTCGGGGCTGTGCCGACGTGATTCTTCACTGCTTGTAAACACACTTGCTCACATTATTCTTGTTTCTCCCAGTGATCCGGGGAACTAATGTTCACAAACAGATATCCACTTATGCTCTGCATTTTGCATTGATCTCAAGTCTGCCTGCGTTGTATCATGTTTCCTGTGGTATGTGCAGGGCTTGAGCACACTGTTTATCTGCTGGTGAAAACCGAGACTGGAAGCGGCAACAAGTTCTCCAGGCCTCTCCACTCAAAGTTCATATGTTTGCAGCAGTTAGAAAGGCATCCTGAACATACCTCATTCACTATTATTATGCAACAGAAACTGGTTTGGCAGCCAGCGAGCTAGCAGCATGTGCGAGGTGGACCAGGAGGAATGCACTGGGTGATTCTACCAATATACTGTAATGTGCAACACCCTGCTGCAGCCCGTTGTTAATTATTTGCTCATTTGTCAGATCTGTTATACTTTGTTCATATTGTGCTACTGTGGATGTACTTTTTGTCCCGAGTGATGATAAAATACTGCTTTATTTTTGGGTGACAGGCATGGTTTCAAATCTATTCTTAGCTCTTGACGTGACTCAGGGGGGTACATTGTGTAAAGCCTGAGGAGGAAGTCCTGGCATCTATTAAAACCAAGTGAAAGGTTATAATGAGAAGACAGTAAAGATGTCTGGAAGAGCAGAGACGCTTTGTTGCCTCGAGTACAGTTATTTAAATCTTGTATGTGTTGAAGAAAAGCACAGTCTGTACATAAACACATAAACCATGTCTTAGTGAGTGTGCTTGAAAGCTTTTAAAATCAGGTTTAACTTCCTGGACTTGAAATACAGCTCCAGTCATGTATACAATACAAAAAACTCTCTCTAAGGTTATTTAAGGTCAACATACATAACCTGCATAATATTTTTCCCACTATTATATAAAATTCAGAGTGTGACATTAAGTAAATAAACAGCTTTTAATGTTTAACTGTAACTGTTTTACTCAGCTCAGAGTGTGTGATAATTATTGACACTCTCAGTGAGACACATGAGACTCTCTGCACAACACCATTGTGTCGTTAATAAGCCAGCAACACACAGTCTTACCCTGCACAGTGTAAGCCACAGCCCTCTGCTTTTCACCTCTGCTTTGACTTGGAACAGTAGCACCCTGTGAAATCTCTCACTGGGTGACCCTCTGCTGTCTTGTGGGTGCTGTTCATAATTCAGTGTCAGTGGCACATAAGTCATGAGCCAAGTCAGGGCAGGAGTGATTTGCCTTTCTCACATTCGGATCCAGACAGGAGCGTTTCTGTGTTACAAAGCCGAGTCGAGGTGAAAAATTATGGTCGACCTCCATCTTGAAACATCTTGTATTTTCATCTGCATTATCATCATAAAAGACACAAAAACAAACTCGCCCTATTGTGCCATCGAGGGATGTTGAAAAGCTCGTTCTTTGTCACACTTGTGCTTATTAGCCGGGGGAGGCGGAGTGATCCAATCGCTGTCTGTTAATACGATCACATGTCTTGCAAAACATGAAACTGAAGCCCACAGATTCTTATCTGGGTGTCATGATAGATTCTGTCAAAGTCTTTGCTCCAGTACTCCATCCAGTCTGCTTTTGTCAACCAAGCAAAACAAGTACATTTCAGTGTGAATTTGCACAGTAACAAAACTCACCACTTTGGTCATACTGTTGCCATTATTTTTCATGTGCACATTATTTGTTGCAACGTTTGTGTCCAACATCAAAGGAAAAAACACCGTGTCCACTGCTGTCCAGACACGTGGTGAATTCCAGTTGTGACATGACCTCCCACCTCCTGTGAAGGTGACATCAGGACCTTTTTGTTTTATGTTGGAACATAAACTTTATTAAACTCACCTGTCAGCCTCAGGCGGATGGAAAAGCACTGGCTGGGGTGAGGTCCAGCAACAAAGTCAGTTTAAAACCAATCTCAAAGACATATCAATACATTTATCCAGATGTATGACTGTTATAATAATAATAATAATAAGCATTAGATGTTTTCTTTGTTTTTGGGTCGTTTTGTGTTTTAAGTAACTTAAAAAAAAACATGTAATCCTTGATGTCTTCTGGATTGACATTGGGCCTTATCTTCTGCAAAACTGTCTCTTTCTGTGTCCGTTCTTGTCTCGTATTGACACAGTGATAACCTGAGTGTCTCTGAAAGAGGGCTAATTAGGCCTAAGCTCAGATACTGTGAGCGAACATGTTGGTCTGCAGTGTTTCCCAGTGGCTCAGCTTAATGGTGCTGATAAGAGAAACAGGACTATGTGCCAGCTACTGTCTGATCTGATATTATTAGAGCCTTTTGCAGAGAGCTCGGACATTATGTGAGCCATGCACCGAGAGTGCTCAGGACTCCAGGAGCTCAAAGAGGACAATACTCATGTTTGTTTTCTCCTAAGCTCTAAAGCTGCTGCTGTTTATGTAGACAGCCGTCTTTTCCTCCACAGCCAGAGTTACTGATATTGTTCCATAAAGCCACAAGATGACTGGTGAAAGTTAAACCAGCAGTTTTCGTGGGAGGATGTGTTTGGCTGTCCTCTATTGCACAACAGCTTTCTGCTTGTCTGTGCCTGTCTCCTCCCAAGGAATGAGCACCCTGACTGGCTGACTACAAATAATTAATCAGATCAAATGGTGTGGCCGTGTCATCTTACTCATGTATTATGAAGAAGTTTCTTTATACGTGAAGACAGCTCGGTCATTTTTTCCCCCCTGTGTCGCGGTGGTGTGGTGACCAGGCATTGCAGCTGTGATTCTCAGCCGGCAAGGCCTTTGATTTACCTTGACCTCACAGTGTCAACACTGCCTCTGCCAATGCACAGCTGGTTTTTCCCACAAAGGGAGCCGGTTTGATTCTGCGTGCTGTTTGTTTTTACACCCACGCAAATTTATGGCAACATGTTTCAGATTATTACCTCGAACAAGGAGGTTATGTTTTAGTGTGTGTTTGTCTATCTGTTAGCAAAATTACAGAAATGGTCTGAAACAACAGCTTGTTGGAAACAGGGGTTTATCCACGGAATAGTTTCTTCTCTTTTCTCTGTTTTCTCCAAAAATATAAACCAATGAAAACCAAAAGGTTAGCACAACAAAAATGTATTGAAACCAAATAAAACACTGAAGGCTCATTATACTGTCCATCTAAAGACACATCTACAACATTATACAAAAAATAAGCAGAAGACAAACAGCTACAGTGTGCATCTCTTGGACCAAGTCTTTCCTCTACCTCGAGGACCAGGATTGGACACCCCTGCTCTACCTCCATGTTGGTTCTCACCCATAATGCCATTGTCATGACAGTCTACATTAGAAAAAACCTTTTCAAACAAACGTTATTACTAGTGTTGTAGTTCTCGAGATCGGTCTTGGTCTTGAGACCAGTCTTGAGACTGGTTTTTAAGGGTCTCGGTCTCGGTTTGGAGTCGAAGGCCGGTCTTGCCTCGGTCTCAGACAGGGTGGACTCAGGTTTTTTGATCAAGACCACTTAAGACCAGGCCAGCATTACTGTGATAACTGAGAAAAGTAGGTTGTAGCTGCTGCCTTCCCGGTGTCATGGGGTCTTTGTGACACCCGGACTGACGTGCCCCCTGTACACAGACTGGATGAAGACCACTGGAGATGCTAGGAAAGTTAGTTTTTGTTGCTGTTGTATTTATGTTAAAGCAAACTACAATATTGGTCATTTGGTTGTTTTGTTGTGATTTTTCTTTGATATATACAGTCTTGGTCTTGTCTCTGTGTCAACCTCTGGCCTTGTCTTGGTCTCGATACTCTTTAGTCTCGATAATGTCTTGGTCTTGGTTGGTACGGTCTTGACTACAACACTGGTTATTACAGTAATTTAGATCGTTTTAATCAACAGTCTCTGTGTTACCAATGTTACCTTTTGATATCTGTTTCTCCATCATGGATTTAAGACAGAAACTACACTCAAACCTCTGCCAAGGCATAATCCAGCTGTGTTGATGCTATAGACTGAACACTGTTGCCCTCTTGTGGTGAAATAGTGACACTGTCTTGTTTTTTGTCAAACCCTTTACCTATTATACATAATTTTTTTCACGATCTCATCTCCTGATCTTGTCTAAAATATATTCAGTTGTAATTTGTTGTGTAATGCTCTATGGCTCAATAAATAAATAAATGAATAAAAACCACTGAGATCTGTTCAGTAGTTTTCCTGTAGTGTTGATAACAGATGGACAGACAGACAGACAAATGTAGATGAAAACATAACCTCCTTGGTGACGGTAACAAAAATAAACAGCTTAATAAAACATGTCTCCACAGACAGTTAAACTGTGCCCATATTTCCAGTATGTGTCGACATGTGTGTTGACAGCTTGAAGTTTGCTGTTTATTTCAAAAAATCTTTCTTAAAAACTGTGTCGGTTAAGAGTAAGAAAATCACCGGGCTGGGATTTTTCAGAGATTTCTCAGTAAGCATGTGTGACCAACTGTCCACCCACCCCCACCACATGCGTACTCCCTCTTGTCAATGCAGTCCTCTGTCACCAGCCATGCACAGCTCAACCCCTGGGAAGGCAGGCACTTGGAAAAAGAAACTTTAAAATAGCTCATATGGAAAACACACATTCCCAATTATTCCTTTCTCGTTTACCCACTTTGATGCTGCTGTTCTGGTCACACCTCTGAAATAAGACTGATGTATTTTGTTGCATAACTTCCCTCCCTAGTCTACATTGTAAACATATTTGTTCAGCAATCAGTACGCAGCTCTTATCTTATATGATAGCAGATGTGTGCAGGGTATGGAGCTGCTGTTTGTTTTAGCACCCATTGTTGTCTTAAACACAGCATTTGGCCGTCCTTGGCTGCAGCACCGGTTATAGCTTTTTTTTGGAGAGCTCGGAGGTTGTCAGTCAGTTCTGTCTGCCAAGATATTTTTTAGTGCAGCAGTGATCCGGCGCTCTCTGACCTCACAGCTCTTCCTTCAGTGTCTCCAAGCTGAGGGCTTCACATTACAAAGTATTGCTTGTGAATGTTCTTGGAAAGATTTTTCTCTTTGACTTTTGTTTGGTTTTTCCTGGATACGTGTTACCAAAGCACACGCTCTGCTCTGAGGGCTCTGGCTGTTTCCTGCACGTGTTGCACGCCTTGAACACACTGAAGCAGGAACAGGCTCAGTGACCTTCAAGTCACTCTGTTTTGTTTTGAGTCCTATGGAGCGTAGGCGTTGCCTGGTTTGGCCTTAAGTTATTTGAAGTTGCAACATAAAGTAATGTTGTGTTATTTGTTGATCAAAATGAGTGAATCAGTCATCTGGAACTCTTACATGGTTTCATTTGCTCAGCCTAGGTTTCTAGACTTCTATCATGTGCAATATTTGTGTTATAATTCCTATGCATTATCCAATAGTTGGCTTTATAGGTACTGGGTAACACAACATCTCCTAAACTTATTGTCTGAAAAAAAGAATACATAAGAGTTATACTGCTTACTTCTGTGTACATATATATTTTGTTATTGTATATTCTAAAGTTTTTTTGTAGTTTTTATGTTTTGGGCATGATGAAGTATGTTGTATAATAAGATGGAGCAATTTGGCACAACAATTTCCTTTGGGATTAATAAAGTGCTACCGTACCGTATCGTATCGTATCGTACCGTATCGTATCGTATCGTATCGTATCGTATCGTATCGTACCGTACCGTATCGTATATCATATCGTATTGTGTCTGTGCTTTTACTGTATGTCCATAACAGCTGTGTTTACATGACACTACTATTTTATAACCGAACAATCATCCACTGCAAGCTGCAAAAGTTAATATTTGTTTTTAATTTAATTTAAAATGAGATTTTTATTGCTATAGACAGTTTTCTGTATTCAGGTTCCTGACGTTGATATTGTTGTGTGTGTGTGTCTTGTTTTTAAGTTATAGGAGGGACTGAGTTTCCACTTGACTCCCCTGTAGCCCATTGTTTTGTTTTCCCTTGTTCATGCCTTCCTCTTCATCATATCCTTTCATTCCACTTTCCTCGCCCACAGGTCCCTGAGGTAATCACTACTATTCGCCAGGTGTCCAAGTCAGCCCTGAAGGAGGAATCCAAGCCCAAACAAGAAGCGGATGAGGCCTTCTACAACTCGCAGAAGTTTGAAGTGCTTTACTGTGGCAAGGTAGTAGCCAGAGCATACACCTAGAATCTGTGGTGTGGTTTCATTCAGTGAAATCTTTAAATTAAAGAAGCTTTAAATCATTTCAGGTGACAGTCTGCCACAAGAAGGCTCCGTCCACCCTCATCGATGATTGCATTGATAAGTTTCGTCAGCATGAGATCGAGCGCAAGCGTCTACGGCTGCTCAACGGTCAGCGAGGGTCCACGGAGAGCGCCCCTGTGGAGTTCCTCATGGGGGAGGAAAGCGACCCGCTCTCCTCTGCTTTCCATAAGAGTCTGGAAGACCCTGAAGGTCCTGGAGTGGAGGAGAGGACTGCGGGTGGAGGTGAGAGCCTTAATCAGACTTTTATATTTGAAGGTTTACCTCGGTAAAACCTGTCAGATTGGTCGCATGGTGGCAGTGGACACAAGTAAGAGTAAAGATGCATAAGATCCAATGATGAAACCTGTGCTGTGTCTGGTCCAGGTAAAGGTCTGTCCAACAGTGCCAGTCAGAGCAGCCTGCGAGGAGCGTTCCCCGAGTGCATCCTGGAGGACTCTGGCTTTGAGGAGCCGCAGGAGTTTCGTACTCGCTGCAGCAGCCTGGCGGGAAATGTGCAGAAGAAGCCAGGCGAAGGTGTCATCCTGGGTCCCACGCGCCGCAGACACGCCAGTGCACCAAACAACGTTCAGCCATCGGACGCAGACAAAAACCGCACTATGCTCTTCCAGGTAGAGGAAATTTAATAAAGAAAAGTGCAATTGATTTTCCATGAAGAGGAGTCGTATGGTGTGTTTCTCCTGATGTGTTGGTTGCAGAATGGCGGCTCAGAGGATCCTTATCTCTAACTGTCTGCAGAAGCATTATCAAAACGGCTTCTGTTTAAAGCTGTGGCACTGACGGCCAGGAGATAATTTATGTTTGCATTACAGTCATTTGCAGTAAACTGGAAGCAACCTGTTACTGTATGTGACTGTGGTATAGATGATCAACGAGTTGTGCTGAGTTGCAGTCATATTTCACACTCTGGGGATTTACTCCACTCTAAATATGTTCTCTTTGTCAGTGAGATGGATGGCTGTTTTTTATTTCAGTTACCGCCGCTGGATCGTAACTTGTCTCAAAGAACTTGATTCTTTCTGTCAGGCCCGAAAACCAAATGCTCGCCTGCTTGAGCGCTGTTTGTCATCGGAGCCCTCTCTGAATTTAGTTTTAGCTGCTGAGTTTCACGCTACTGCAAATCATTTTTATGTGGACACGGCTGGCAGTTATAACACACGGACCAGCTCAGCCCTGTGTAAGTGCCTCAGTTAAAGTCGGCTGTAACTCCTGTGCAGACTACTCCTGAGGAAGGCCGCTGCTTTTATGAAAATCATGCGGCGTGGGCCAGCTGCCGTTCCTCGCACACCATGCCCATTTCCTCATGAAGCTAATTTTAAAATCTAGAGCACAGCGCTCAATATGATACTTTACATAGCAGTCAATTATGGGGAAAAATCATTGGTGCTGACTTGTTGACCTTGATTTTGAGTGTGTTTCTGTCTGTTATTGACCAGGATTTAGAGCGGTAATGGTCCGTACTTACATCCGCTGTGTGTAATTAGTATAAAGATTGCTTCCTATGAGTACTTTAATGTATCCATGTGTGTTTTTGAATGGATCTGATGGACTATATTTCTTGTGTCTCTCAGGTTGGGCGTTTTGAAGTAAACCTCATAAGTCCCGACACCAAAACAGTGGTGCTGGAGAAGAACTTCAAAGATATCTCATCCTGCTGTCAGGTATTTTTACTCGTCGTATTTACACTACAAACCTGCTGCAGTCCTAGCTGGAAGATAAACTCAGAATAACTGTACATCAGGCTGTTTATGTTTAATTTAATTAATTTGATGGCATCTTCATCAATGATGTGGAAATAAGCTGTGCAATCCCATTTCTTTAAATAGAGACTGTGTAGTCATTTACTAATTGAATGGAAAATGCAACCGGAGAATATCAAGAGGCATTATGGTGTCAGGACTGAATACCAAAAGTGTTCACATCCTCATCTGCGCATATTCTCGTCTTGCAGGGTATCAAGCAGACTGATCATTTCGGATTCATCTGTCGGGACCAATCAGAGTCGGGTCCCAGTCACTACATGTGCTACGTTTTCCAGTGTGCCAGTGAATCCCTGGTGAGTCACGCGAATGATGTAAAAAACAACGGCTTTTATTCTCAACTGAATATTTAACGAGTTTCTCTTGGCGTCAGGTGGATGAGGTGATGCTGACTCTGAAGCAGGCCTTCACCACCGCAGCAGCCTTACAAAGCAACAAGACCCCGATCCAGCTCTGCGAAGCGTGCCCCATGCACGACCTGCACAAGCTCTGCGAGAGGATTGAAGGTAAGCCATGTGAACTGAGTCACACACCCGGCGCCTCTCCCTGGCTTGACTCCTCATGAATATATTGATGCACGGCCTGTTTCGCGGAGTTAACGCGAGATAAAAGAGAGTTGTTATTTCCTGTTCTGTTCCCAGGTCTCTACCCACCTAGAGCAAAGCTAGCCATCCAAAAATATCTCTCCCAGTTGACAGACAATGAGCAGGCTGAGATTTTCGAGCGAGTTCAGGTAAGGTTTGATTGTTCTTGAGGAAAACAAACTTTTTACTGGCGAGTGTTGTATTAACAGTTTGCGGTAATTGGTAGAGAGTGTTTTTTTTTTTTTTTAGAGATGCTGCTTTGCTTGAAAAATTTTGTGTATCCATATCTGCAGAGACTGAAACCTGGGTCAGACCAAGAAGAGAACGAGCTGGTGATTCTCCATCTGAGGCAGCTCTGCGAAACCAAACAAAAAACCCACCTCCACATTGGAGAGGCCCCTCAGGTAAGGGCTTTATCCTGCAAATGATAAGAATACTAATGGTCCAAAACATTTACTGCAGACTTTGTGCTCCTTTATCTCAAGAACTGGGATGAAATTCTCACAGTTGTAGATCGATTTTTGAGGTTTTACTGAGATCCAAAAAAGTCTCTAAGAGGCCCTAACATCCATTCAAACTTCACATTCTTCTAAAAATTAACTCAGGAAAGGCAGATAAATCCATACTCCCACAATTTTTACCCAAAACAAGACAGTTGGAGTCCTTGAATTTCAACTAACTCCAGAACTGAGTGTCCTGTACTTGGCCTAGTACAGTATACACCTATAAACCCTGCAGTAGGCTGGCATTTTTATATCTCTCATTAAACAGTCACATATCGAGTGATAAATAAAGGGAGCTCACAGCAGAGTTGTAAAACACTGAACCATCTACTGAGCACAGACTGTTAATTATTTTCTGTTGGTGATGCCTCCTTGTCCATTTTTAACTGATGTTATAAACAAAAAGTTTGTAATTTCCCCTCTGGATCTATAATATTCTGGGACCTGAAATGAACCTCTGGTAGATTTTTATATGCTCCTGAGAGGGAAACAGCACTAAGAGTATGAAGGGGTTGTGGATTATTGCTCAGTACAATCTAGCCTGAGGGGTGGTATGTTAAATATTATCACTCCAATGGAAGAACTCCAGCAACAGTCCCACTTTTGTTAAAGTAGCTGCAGGCTGTTCCCCGCAACCTCGTCCACGTGGTGTGCTACTGTACTTACTTTGTATACTGAAGTTGTTCAAGCTTACAATGAAAGTTATTGTGGTCCTACTTGTAAATTATTTCCCTTTTCTTATGTTGATTTCTACCAGAATGCAGCAAACAGCTCATCAGCAGGAGACGGTGCAGCCACCAGCAGCCGCTTCAAACTCGATATCCTCAAAAACAAAGCACGCACATCCCTCACCAGCTCTCTGGAGAACATCTTTGCGAGGGTGGGTCTGAGCAGAAAGGCTTTTTTTTTACCCCCTTGTTGTTGTTCATGTTTCTGCTTCGGCTTTATCTTTGTTTAATTTCCTCCTGTTACACCATCAGGACTATTTCTGTCTTTCTCCACGTTTATCTCCATCTCTTATTTCGCCGCTCCAGAGAGAATATAGGCACTCTGCTTTGTACCTTTTATTTGTCTGCCTGCCCGGTCTTTGTATCTGTTTCTGTGTCACTGTCGTCATGGGGATTTGGATTGACCCATATCTGCCAATGAGACGGCAGAATAATTCCTCAGAAGCATCCAGGCAATCTGAGAACTCCGCCGCCATCTGTTATTGTCTCAGCGACTTAGCCGGACGATGATGCTGTAAAGGTCACCAATACGGGAAACACTTGTTCATTTTATTTTGTGTGATTACAATTTGTCTTACTCTCACAGTGGCGGCAGCAGCTGTTGTTTTTTTGTCATCGATACAAAAAAAAATTTGCATAACTTGTTTCATCTTGTATCATCACCTCTGTCAACAGGGTGCCAGCCGAATGCGGGGGCGCTTGGGAAGCATGGGAAGCGTAAGCAGTTTTGAAAGAGTAAGTGTCCTTGAGGACGAAGTTAAGAATTCCCAGAAGCTCCGCGGTGGGACTCTGGGAATTCTCACTTTTTCACCCAGTGGCTTTTAAAAGCATGTTACATTTCCAACTGTGTCCTCTGGAAAGGGAAGTGTGTGAGAAGTATGCTTTGACTTTCATCAGTGTCAGCAGGTGAACGTTGCCAGCAGTGCCGCTCTCACACTGGAGACACGATTGTGCGCCGCGTTATTCCCACGTAGTTTTCTGGTGGGGCTGCAGTGGCCAAAAGGCACAACAGCAGAGCACGGAAATGTGTTTGCAGAGCTGTCAGTGAACCATTTGGGGTTGTTGGCTCCGCTGTGCTGAATGTGGAGAGAGCGTGTGATGTAGTGCCTCTGACTCCCCATCAGTCCTGAAGATCAGAGGACTCCACCAGTTTAGCATTTCACTCCTTTAACATCCTTATGCAACCAGTAAAAGAAATAGTTTCACACTTTGTATCTTGTTAAAACGTGATGATTACATTACTCACAATGCAATTAGAGATGCAGATGTTAACCGTGGCCACTGTAGCCTTAAGCGATAGCCTCAGGCAGAGATTAGATGCAGACTACAGAGCTGATAACCTCATTTTTTTCTAATTACACACCCCCAGATTTTAACCCCCACTAATGACAGTAGTTTTAAGTCTGTGTTGGATGGTTTGTTTGTTTATCTGTCCTTCTTTTGGCAACATTACAAAGAAATGACTCAACAGATGTTTTGCTTATTTTTCAAATGGCTATCCAATGATTAAGTATCAGGCAAGATCAGAGGTCCAGAAAAGGCTGTTATAAAAATGAGTGAGTGAATGTTATAACAAGGTAGTGTCGCTATTTCACCACATGGGGGCAGCAGTGTTCAGCTACTTGCATCTGTGCAGGTGGATTATGTCTTGGTGGAGGTTTGTCATCTCGTGGTGTTTTTTAGTCCAGTGGTTCCCAAACTTTTCCAACTCAGGACCCACTTTTAAGTCTCGAAAATTTTCACGACCCACCTCCGACCCCATATAATGTGTTCAGAGCACTTTTTTATTGAAGATTGAAAACATGTAACATGTTGCAACACCTTCAGTGTAACAGTTTTCAAGCACCTGTCCATCAGCTCAACTGAGTTTTAACATTTTGTGGTACTTTTATTTTGGAAATAATTTGGCGGCCCCACTTGCAATACCTTCGCAGCCCACCAGGGGGCCAACAGGTTGGGAATCGCTGATCTTCAAACCTGAAACCTCAAAGGAATTTATTAGATTTTCCAGAGTATCAAACTTTTGCAAGTACTTCTCAAAACCCGTAAACAGACTTTGATGTGTAAAATCGTTGAAGTTTCCCTTTAAAGATGTGGCGCTCAGAGTATTGAACGCACAGAGCATCCGGGTAGCTGCCATATGACCTACTTTTCCTGTTGCATCAATCCTGTCACGTCAGGTTCACTGTAAATGTGAAAGTGAGGAAGATGCCAGCTTTTAAGTGTTGGGGGATTTTATTAAGCAGATATATATTTTTAGGAGAATCCACTAATACTGATACTGTTTTTAAAAATAAATCAGCCACAACAACAAGGTGTCCTTCTGCTGTCAAGAAAAAAGTCACGAGCCTCAACCACCTTTGTTATATTTATGGCCAAAAACATTGTTTTCATTGTGATTAAGTGAATAAGTAGTGTTGTGGGGATTCTGTCAGGATGTGATGTCCTGGCAAGCAGGAAATCCCGGTCAGGATGTCCAGTTATGTGTCTGCTGAGCCATGCGTGTCCTGCCCTGGTCTCCTCAGCCCTGTCGTAGGAGGCAGGAGAGTCTGATCTGAGCCACTTTATCTTATCAGTGTTTCCTGAAATTTACAAATCAACAATTTGGCCGTTCAGTTGACAGCGATTTCTAGAGCGACTTCCATCTGTGCAGCAGAACAAACAGACCTCTCACAATCTCTGATGCCATCAACACTAACAATCGCTTTAAAGTGAGTGACAGCGATTACAACAAATCTCGTTACGATAAAGTTCATCAGTGCACAGATCTCGAGGAGGGAGGATCTAAAACCACGATGGGATGAGATTGGAGGGTTTCCATGTGGACTGGTGCCACTGAGTTGCTCCCCACCAATAGTGTGTGACGCTGCGAGTCACAGGACGCTGTCCATTAGAATACAATAGATGCAGCAGTCACACCGCCAGGCATGAGGCAACACTGAGTGCGAGAGTGTTGAGTGGAAAGTTGAACCTGGAATGGGTCTTGCGGTGAGGTTTGATTGAATAGGTGAGTGGAGATGTGTAACTCGAGTGTTTTGTTTGGCTTTGGGCTTCGCTTCTGGAGTAGAGTTTCTATCTGTGTTGTTTGACTTCCAGAGAAATGTAGCCTCATTTGCCTGTATATACTGTGTATTTTAGAATAATTTGTTACAGGATTATATATTTGGATTGTCAGTATTTACCATTTTGGCAGTGCTTGTTTCATCCTGGCACTCAGTTAAATGGGAAGATAATGAAGTTATAAAATGTGCATTACAGTAAAATGACTTCACACATGCACTGACGTCTTTCTTCCCATCACATGCTGTCCTCCTCAGCAGGACGAGGAGTCTCCTGGACACTCCCCTCCAGGATCCCCCCCTGCCTTCCCCGATGATGACCCGGAAGCCGGCCTGCAGTTCCGTCGTCGGGCGCACACCTTCAGCCATCCACCGGTGAAGAAGCGCATCTCTTTTGAGGGCCAGTCGGTCAACCAGAGCAAACCGCTTCGCAGGCAACAGTCTGTGAACCCAGAGCTGCTGCAGAGCAGGTAACTTCAATCTAACCTGTTAATCAGTTCACTGCATTTTGTTTGGAAATGATCCACACATCTGCGGAGTAATACAACAGGAGTTCACATTCTGCACATTTTTTGCAACTGTATATGTATTATTGCTAATGCTAACTTTGCATAAAAATACAAATATGCAGCTTTTTTTGTATCACTTTATCACTAACTAAATATTTAGTTCTTTTGATCATTGCAGATACAATGTAATCTATTTGCAGCACTTTGATCAGTCCAAAAATCTCTTCACCTCCTGCTCCACTATCCTTGAACAATAGCATCATAAGTTTCCTGTCACTGTTTTTATCCCTGAGTGTTTTTTTTTTTTCTTTCTGTGCTGCGACCAGAAGCTTTTTTCTTTTGTGTAATGTTTGTTTTTATTTGTGGGCATTTCATGTTTGGCCCGCCCAGTCCCGTGGCTGTTTCGAGAACGCGCAGTGTTTCGGAGAGCGAGTCCTCCTTCAGCCTCCCCTCCTCCTTCTCTGCTCCCACTTTCCTGAAAAGCATTTACCAGGGCTCACTGGGCTCCCTGAGCTCCCTGGCAGACAGTGGGAGCCTTAAGAGGTGAGAGGGGGTGTTCAGACAAACCCCCCTTGCTCAGACTCAAACACACCGGCCAGGGATATTGACATAAGATGTTTGGGAGGGACCAGTAGCCATGTACGTGTTGGCTGTTGAAACCTTTTAACACCCAGCTTTATCGTCCTATATCTTTCTACTTTTTTTCCTGTCTATTCAACTCTGTAATACTTCAAATATTTTCCAGCTTATTTTCCCATCATCATCTTTTCAGCTGGACCCGCCCACTTCCTGTTTCATGCAGAAGTAGAAGGGGATGCTGATACACCCCTCTCTTGTTGTATTTGCATGTGTATTTGAAGCTTTTTGCACGGCTGACTACATTTTACTTGGATTCCTAGCCTGTATTATCTACCTACTGTCCTATCTAATATCATCTTCCCTGACTGTTCATGATAACTTACGATTACAACTTCAATCCAGGAAATGTGTTTATATCCAAAACTCCAGCAGATAATTAGCTACTATAAGATGTTCAAGCAAAGAAGACACTCCACATTGTCCCTGAGTGTCTTTACTTTCCTCCCAGTGTGTCTTGACAGGGTCCAGGTGTGTGGAAAGGTCAACATTTTCATTATGAATGAGATCCAGTGGAGCAGATTGTAGTAAAGTATCATTTCCACAGGATGTTTATTTACTCTGTCAGCAGTCCAGTCCTCTTAGCGCCTGCACCACAACTTACCCTGACGTTTTAAAGACCTACTGGGTATTTAAATCCGAGTATGTCAACACGATCATAACCATGTACGCTTTCTCTCTGACTGCGAGATAACCTCAGCCCGGTGACTTTTCTGAGACTTTCTTTATGGCTCGACTCAACAGGAAAACATAATAGGAGGTAATATGTCAAGGGAGGAATGTTAATCTGCGAGAGAGGCGATGTTAAATGTGCAGAACAGCTGAAAGTGCAAAATCGTTGTCTCTGTGACATTTATCTCAATCCAAGGTCACGTCCTGTTTTTACTTTGCCCACATGATCAGACGGGCTCTTCTGTGCTCACCACTAAGTACGGTAACTGTGAAGTGTTGCACAAAGAGAGACATAAAAAGCTCAAATGGAGGAGGAAAAAAAATTATTTAAATTTTAGAGTCGTTCCTGAAACCTCTTACATTTCATTTTCACATTCAATGGCTTTGGCCTTGTGTGCGTCTATGGATGGATTGAATTGCATAATTCTTTCAAAATAAAATGGCTATTTCTCATTATGAGAAATGGAACCTTTTGTGTTGGGAGATGTCGGTCCCAATTCCTTTTTTACCCTTATTTACCGAGTCGGATTTTATGATTCAATAAAATAAAGACCATGAAAAAGTTTTCCAGTGCCTCTAATAACCATTTTTCTGCTCCACTAACTAAACCATCTTCTTTTACAGAGGACGATCAAGCATGCATGCGCCTCACATGGCTGATGTCATTGTACAAACTGATTGTGAACTGCTGCTTTATTAACACGGACACTGGGAATCAGTCAATGGCTGGCACGTGTTTGTTTCATCAATATGTTCAAGGTTCATCTTGACCGTTTCTCATCAGCCCTGAGAGGTGATGAGAAGCTTATATGAGGTTACTCCTGCTGTGTCTGTGTGTGTGTGCACTGAAGGATGTGTGTGTGCCTGCATTTATAAAAGGGTGCTAAAAGAGTGTCTGTGTAAGTCGACACTCGCCTCTTTTATCAGGTGTCTTTGACGCTGCTGTCTTCTCTCCTAGCAATGGGGAAGGCAGGAAGAGGACCCTGTCCGGCTGTAGCAGTGACTCTGTGAGCGGAGGTCTCCCTCCGACCCCACGCAGGGTCTCCTGGAGACAGAAGATCTTCCTGAGGGTCGCGTCACCAATGAACAAGCCATCTGCATCCATGCAGCACGCAGGTCTGGTAACACAATCCTTCTAACAGCTCCGGCTAGGGTGCGACCTGATGCACAATGAATAAGCTCTGAATAATCCACAAGTGCATAGGAAAGGGGGGAAGGTGGGATCAAGCTCCTGCAGGGTCAGGATTTTTCAATTACAAGCATCTATGTGAAAAGAAGTAAAGGTTGAATGGGAAGGAGAATGTAACTACTTCTTATATAAACTGATAAAGTAGTGTGTGAAAATGATCCAGTAAGAAGTCCGGAAAGAAAACAAACATCCTCATGTGTTACCAAACAAGTCCCGACTGCAGCTGTGACATTAATTAACCAACATATTTCTAACGAATGAAAGTCCATTATTTATTCTTTCCTGTGCTCTTGTTTTCTCTTACACTCATGTGTCTTTAGCTGTGAAATGCTTCACTTGCTTCACCAGTTAATTGCTAATTTCATCTGCCTGCTGTTTGGTGATTTTTAGTGAGACTTACAATGGGTTTATTAGAGCTGTTTCTGCTGAGAACAGCTGCTGGCTGTGGCTCCAATCTGTTTTGATGAGAGCACTGAGACTGAACTTTACAGTAAATATGCCATAAAACTGAAAAAAACTAAAGGAGACTGATCAGTGCTGTAGAGCTGCATTTATTCATTATTCAAAAAACATATCATATCCTTTCTACATGTGCTTTACCTTTTGATGCTGTGTTTCAGACCGTTCAGACGGCAGGGAGCTGTTACCTCTCTCGCCTCGTGCCTTGGACTCAAGCCTGGACCCTTTGGGGCGTCTGCTGCCCCGGGCAGGTGAACCTCTGTCTGAGGAGAGACCTAAGAAGACGGGAGCTGACTACCGGGCCCTCTGGAAAACTGCCATCCACCAGCAGATCCTACTGCTGCGCATGGAAAAGGAGAACCAAAGACTAGAGGGTGAGTTCAAGTCACTACTGTGCACCTACAGCATGATCTTTGACCTAGAACAACATCTCTCTTGGTCACATGAATAAAAAATGGGAACAGCATGATGTCTGAAGTGGTAATGCAGTTAGAAGTTATATGATGTACACTGTATTATTTCCACTGCAGCCATTGGTTGTATTTATAAATTGTTACAAAGAAGTTGTTGACATCTGCTTAGACTTTTGGCGCTTTTCCACTTCCCTACACGGTATCTACTCGTCTCACCTCGGTTGCGTTTTCATTACAGAAAACAGACGCTCTTTCTTGTAGCCGATCATCAGATGGAGGAGGAGGAAGTTGATGAAGTAATCTTCATAATTCTGCTCTTGTGGCGTCACAGAAATGGCGAAAAATTTGTTGCTTTTACTTCAAATATGTTGTTAATTCATCAATTTAGAGACTGGTTAAAAACTTGCTTTGATGTTTTCGGAGATATGAGCTCTCGCTACAACCTCCGTCAGCTGTTTGACGAACTTGTTATGCTAACCGTGCAGACTGTCGGCTTGCGGGTACAAAATGCTTCCGTGCCGCGCAGTGATGACGCAATGACGTGTTGACGATTCTGACCAATACGATTTTAGTACATCCGTGCACCTGAAGAGGTAACGTCATACCAGGCACCTAATCGCGCTACAAAACCGAGGTGAGGCGAGGCGGTAACATGCAGTGGACATGCATCTTTTGTGTGATCGATAAGATTTATTTATCACGGTGACAACTTAAACTCTCTCCCTCACCCGTCACCACATGCTAACATGCTAACACTTTTAGATCAGGTCATTCTCTACTGAAGCTTGGACTATATTAGTTTGGATTCTGGAGCACAACTAAAATTTAAGTGTTTTTTGTTGGAGCACATATGCACAATCTGAAGGTTGAATCGGAAGGTTTAAGTACATAGAAATAAATGTCATTAATGGTAGATCAGTAATAATAGTACCGTCATCTAGCATCCTAAAAGTTTTTATAGCAGTTTTTATTCTCTCGGGGGACAGTTACTTCATTATAAAACAGTCTTTCAGTTGAAGTAAACCTTATTTCATAAAATAACTGTTTTTATGCGTCTACTGCATTTCACATGTATTACCATCAGTGAAAACAATGAGACACAGTAAAAAAAAAAAAGGAGTGGGTTTTTTTTAGCCTTGGGATGGACCTGCCTTTATATTCTAAACACCAACACATCTCTTTCCCTTTTGTTTGTTACTATGACATCAATGCTGGTCTGAGGACCTAACAGTGAATAACTATTTTCAATAGAAGGTAAGCAATATAAAAGCAGCCCGCTGGGATAAAGGCAGATGTTTTGCATGAATCTGGTGGCTGGTTATTGTACCCATTCAATTCAAAGCTTCTTTTGTTTGCATGATCAAGGACTTTATGGTATTTGTTTCTTTTATCCTTCGTACCTCTCCCCACTATGTTGATGTAGATTCTTTATGTCTTCAGCATAATGAGGTTGGCTGTTTGGTGTCATTGTGGATATTGTGGGTTGTGTTTATGTGGTAGATATTTCCATGGTTACTAGCGAGTAAAGGTTAAAGGTGAAAGGGTCTATATTTACAGTTGTTCTCAAATCTAACCTGTTTTATTCATCTGCATTCTGCTTTAGAAAAGAAAAGACAGGCTTATATATATATATATATATATATACATATATATATGTAAACCACAGCCTCGTGTTGTCCTTTGGTCTTGGTATTCTGGTGCAATTGAATATGTTCTCCCAGCTGATTTTATACTGGTGATTGTGTTGCAGCGAGTCGAGATGAGCTGCACATCCGCAAGATGAAGCTCAACTACCAGGAAGTGAGCGAGTGCTCCAAAGAGGCGCAGGTATTGTGGGAAAAAAAACTGACAGCCCCGGGCAGAATGACAGTCCCGCAGGACAAGGAGGATATGTACCGTGCACTCTGCCAAGGTGAGAAACCTGTGTGTGTGTCAGCGTGGGATATGCAAAAAATAAAGTGCAATAAAGGAAACTATCATGAGCACCATGTAAGATAAATGTAAATCTTGGTGTTTTTGTGCAGGAATTCCAAAGAGCAGACGAGGAGAGGTCTGGCTGCTCCTCTCCCATCAGCACCGGCTGCACCACAGACTGCCTCAGCGTCAGCCGGTCCCAGACACCCCCTACCATGACCTGCTCAAGCAGCTCACCGCACAGCAGCACGCCATTCTGGTGGATTTAGGTGTGCACATTAAAAAACAAAAAAAGGAGGTTCCCACAGTTAGAGGCTAAAGAAAAGTCCTGGAATTTGTCAGCTTTGTATCTAAACGTGTGAAAGTGATTAAACACAGTTTCACATGATTAGAAATTGCACGTAGGCCTTAACGTGTAGTATTTACAATATTTCATTAGTAGCCTTTATTTACCTGAACTGCACAAAACGTAGCAGACACTCTATTAGAGGCAGAGCTTATTCGGGATAAAATAACATAAACTGGTACTTCATCAGTCTTGCAGGAAACCACAGCAACACTTTACAATAACCAAAGAAGTGATTCAGAATATAATAAAATAGATGTATTGCAAATGAGAAGATATGATAATGATGAACAGAAGTATTACAGGAGTTATACAGCTTCATATTAAATTCAGTTTAATTATATTTTGTTGCAAAGTCTTGTTTTGAAGCTTCAAACTAGATTTGAACAGAGGTGATCACAAAGTTAAAGATACTGCATTTTACTGTAAATATAAACCCAGCACTTCCTGTAGCAGTTTCAGATTAAAAGCCTCTTGTGTTTTCATATGCAGGATTATTACTGTGAACCTTCTGTAGGCACCGGTTAATTTATTCTCCTGTTTTTTCCCCAGTATAAAGTATTCATACTACAAGTAGCCATTATGGGAGCATTTGATTGTTTTTACCTTCAATAAATAATTGTCAGAGTAAAAAAATTACAAACAGTTCTCCCTTCTTGTCACGTTGAAAGTTCATAGATGTAAATATTATGTGTCTCCCTCCTCAGGCCGGACCTTCCCCACCCACCAGTACTTCTCCGCCCAGCTCGGTGCGGGTCAGCTTTCCCTCTACAACCTCCTGAAAGCCTACTCTCTGCTGGACACAGAGGTCCGTGCTCCGACCCCCTCTGCTTTCCCCCACAGTGCATCACTTTAAATCCACACTGTGATGATCAGCATTGCACTACATCCTCTGTGTGTCACGCAGGTCGGCTACTGCCAGGGTATCAGCTTTGTGGCCGGAGTGTTGCTGCTCCACATGAGCGAAGAACAGGCGTTCGACATGTTGAAGTTTCTGATGTACGACCTCGGCATCAGGCGGCAGTACAGGCCCGACATGGTCTCTCTGCAGGTCAGTGCACGAGTGGGCGGGTCCATCCCTTTAACGTGTTATTAGAAAATAAGAAATCATATGAGTGTGTGGTAACATTTTTGTTGCAAATTTCTGCTTGTGTTTCATTTCCTGCGAGATAATTGAGGGTTCAGTTTTGGACGTAATTACTTGCTGCACCAATATTGAATTTAAAAAAGGTCAAAATTAGAGACAGATTACAGCTTTTACCCGAACACATTTTTTTCTACATTTAGCACTGCAGAAAAAAGTGTGACTAGAATTTAAGAAATAATAACCTCCTGCACTTTACAAATTTACAGCTCACATTTGCAATATATTTCCAACATTGTGTGTTCAACAGGTATACTGGACTCTTTATCTATCCTCCACCTGCTCTGAAACACCTTGTGTGGGTTTTATTAGTTAGCGACAGCAAACAGAAGTCAAGTGTCTCCACCTCCTATTCAGACCACACCTGCTGTGTTAGCTCGAGTTAAACATCAGCTGACCTCACCGGAGTTAAAGCATCACAGGCGTGGTAATGTTCAATCCACATTAGGCAACCAGTTGTACTCTCTACACAGCCGTATTTCTCTTTTATTTAAGGACAAGTGGAGTTTATGCACTTTTCTTTGTGCAGCGGTTCGGTGCGAGGAGGTAAAGAGGTATCGCTTGTCGTCTTTGTAACTGTCAGGAAACTGTAAGAGTGATAACAGTCTAATTTTAGCCTGAGCTAACTTCTGCTTCTCTTTTCTGTCCGCTGGGCTTTTCACTGCAGTATATTGCAAAAGAGTTGGTACACCTCATTAAATACCTCTCCTTGGTGCATGTCTGAGCAGGTAACACTTCAGATGTTCTGTGCTTGAATAAAGGTTTTTTATCCTAGATACCACCTCTTGGATTTCCCTTACAGATCCAGATATACCAGTTTGTTTTACAGCATGTTTTGACCTGGGAGTGTATTATATATGTGTGTGTGTGTGTGTGTGTGTCATCCCAGATTCAGATGTACCAGCTCTCCAGACTGTTACACGACTACCACCGTGAACTGTACAATCACTTCGAGGAGCACGAGATCTGCCCGAGCCTCTACGCCGCACCGTGGTTCCTCACGCTCTTCGCCTCGCAATTCCCACTCGGCTTCGTGTCACGCATCTTTGGTATAATTTTTAGACTAATGCACAAGCTCCTCAGTTAACAACTCAATTCAAAAAAGGATCATGTTAAGGTCCCTGCATAATAATTACAAGTGTGGTTAATTTATTACTGGGCTTGGGTTTTTTTTCCCAGATTTTGTGTTTGCCCAGGGGACTGAAGTGATCTTTAAAGTGGCCCTCTGTCTGCTGAGCAGCCATGAGGGGGAGATAGTGGAGTGTGACAGCTTTGAGAGCATCGTGGACTATCTGAAAACTACACTCCCCACCCTCACTCAGACGCAGATGGAGCAGACCATTGCAAAGGTACAGACGGGGAAGTTCAATCTAAGGTTTCTGCATTTATTAAGCACAATAAAGCATCAATATCTACATCAAATATTCCTACTTACTTGCAGGATTAGACAATATTTTTTAGCATTTTAGTTCAGCTGAATGAATTTCATCTCAGTCAAGCTACTCCAGCATCTGGTTTGGAAAGGAGAGCAGAAAAACTTACCGTAAAATTTCTATAATTTCTCTGTCACCTCCTTAAAAGGCAGCAGTCAGTTCATAAGAAGCACATTTAGTGTTTTATTTGTGATAAATGAACCCTTTTACAAGTGTTTCACAAAAAGTGAACATTTTGTCTTGTTAGACACTCCACTGAAAATACCACTTACTTAGCTTTTGTGCTACAACAACCTTCAATTTCTGCACTTTAATTCAGTGAAAAGGCAAAATATTTCCCAGGCAGTGAAATGTACTACAGTTTTGGCAACAATTAATTTAATATTGTTGGTCATTCAGTGCAACTTTGTGGATCTCTAGAGGAAGTCCTGTGTAGTGATTGGTGTAATCATTCATTGTCAGCTGTTTATGGGTTTTACTGACAACAACAACAACAACAACAACAACAACAACAACAACAACAACAAAATGTCTTGTCCAGTAACCTCTTCACACAGATGCACTTTTTGGACCTGTAACAATATGAATTAAAAAAAAAATGTCTGATCCTGTGATGGACCTGTCTGACTGTTTATTACCAGGTGATGGAGATGGACATCTCAAAGCAGCTGCACGCCTACGAAGTGGAGTACCACGTCCTGCAGGATGAGATGTTAGACGCCGGATCTCTGCCTGATGACTCCGACCGACTCGACAAACTCGAAAAGACAAATGCGCAGCTGAAGAAACAGAACATGGACCTGCTCGAAAAACTTCAGGTGAAGAGCAGATCGACCAAACTCACACTTTGTCTACTCATAATCACAATAATTATGATATATTTGGTGAATCAGTTAGGTAAATAGTCATGAATTAGTTTTTTTTAGTACAATATTGTGTGACATCCGGGGAAGACTTCATATGCAGTTGCAGAAAATAAGTTATTAGTCAGTTGTAGTGTCTCAGATGGCCCATAGATGGCAGTAAAGCTAAAGTTAAAAACAAAATGGAAACAAGACAAAGGGACTGAACACTGTATGTTCTCCAGACACTCTTATCATTTGAGTAATGTGTGAATGTGTGAAAAGCACTGCTAATGGTGCATCTGATTATCCACATATTAATGAGGGTTAAAGAGGCACTGGGCTGCTCTCGTATTCATGTGACAAAGGCAAATCACTGGACTCTTACACTGCTGTTGTTGGACCTGTACTCCAATATTTACCAACTTGGATTTTCTGTGAAATATAATCATATCTGTTTGTACTTTTCTACACTGTGGTCCAAGTATGCAGCCACACATCCAGTTGAATTTACAGAATTTCTCCCTGTATATTTACTGAGGTACAATATTTGTGTCCTCCAGGCTGCCCGGCAGAAGATTCAGACACTGGAGACGAGTGTGGAGAACTTCCTATCTCGGGAGAGCAAAATGAAGCACATGATTCGCTCTCTGGAGCAGGAGAGGGCAACTTACCAGAGGACCATTGAACGCATGCGCTCGTGCCTCCCCCCTGACGCCCTGACAGATGTGGAGATGACCCAGATCAAAACAGGACCCAACGGGAAAGCCAAAACTGCAGCCAAGAAGCCCTGATGGTAACCAGGGGGCTGGCTGCTCCGGGCAGGCGCACGAGCAGATCCTGAAGTGAACAAACGGTGACTGCTTTGTGGAAGGTTGCTCAGCTCCACTGCATTGTTGTACTGAGCGTTTTTTTTTTTTTTGTAAATGTGTGTGATCGCCGGACTTGAGACGCGGAAATATCAGTGGTGGGAGGATGGTTTCAGTTATATTAGCAAAGAGACGATTCCCCCTCAGCAGCTGATGTTTGTCTCATCTGTTTCACTGCCGGTTTGAAGGTGAGATCAAGATGCGCGTCATTCGTCACTGTTCAAATTCCTTTTTGGTAAATCACAGGGGAATTTTCTGGAGTGACACAAGTAAGAAATACATCTGCCTCTGCAAATCTTTTTGAACACTGCCTTGATGTGTTTACAATCAGTCTCAGTAGCACCAAAAAAAAAAAAAGTAATGGACAGACTGTTGGCAAACAATCCCCTGGACCTCAGGGTCAACTTATAGCCATTACCAGTGTGTATGATGCTGGAGTGGAGACTGCATTGTTCTTGTTGTTTTTGAACTCTGTGATGGAAACTTGGCCTCAGGCTGATTACGTTGCTTTGTTATTTCCTTTTATTCACTTGAATTTTTTTTTTTGTGAATGTAATTTTCCCTCCAAAGATCCTGGTGATAAGGTTCCCACCGCAGAGACGTCTGGGCACACGTCTGCCGCGTTAGCTCTCGACTCGAGCAGACGTACGACGTCCTGTTGCTCGCCTCTCAGCACCGCACCGCTGCCTTCATGTGACACATCTGTAGTTACTTGCACTTGGTGCTTTTGAAGAAGGAAGTGCTTCTTCCAAGCAGCTCAAACAGGATGTGAGGTCGTCTGCCTTTTCAGCATCCTGTGTGACTGACCGCGGTGTCGCCTCGGTTTTTAGCATCGCGTTGAGCAAAGTTCACACTGTATAACAAACTGAGGCGGAGGGGCGGTTTGAATGTAGACGCCACGTCACAGGCTGAAAGTCAGCATCCCCTCCCCTCTGAGGATATGTAGCTGGTGTTACACTTATGCATCCGTGTTTGTCTAATTTTATGTTTGCAGTGAAATGTTGAGGTGAGTCGAGCAGCAGAAAAGGAAATGAGGAGAACTTACAGACTCTTGAGTTTCCTTTTCAGTGGTTGAGAGTCTCTTCTGATGCTGGGAGGTATATGCAGTACATGCACACACAACACACTGTGCAGTGAACTGGCTGACTGTACGGACAGACAGTTTATCTGAGTTCAAAGAGCGTCCTTGGCTCCCTCCTCAGTTTTGTTTTATCCCACCTCCGTGTCTGACTCACCATCATCAGTTTTGATTGAAAGCTAAACAGTCCCTGGCTTCAGTTCGCTCTCAGAAAACACCCATACATTCGAACCAAGGTGATGTCTATCATGAAAAAAGTACTTGCTGTCTCGGTGTCTTCCTGTCCTTGGCGATAAGTTGTGGAGTCGCATTTGTGTCTATTTTTTTTTTATTCTAGAGCTTCGATCGAAGTGGACGCATCCCTTTGAAAGAAACAATGCAGTATGGGTATGTTTGGCCGTCCTGTGCAGTTGCATGCACCCAGAGCACTTCTCAACTTTTTATTTTTTGCTAAGTTACAGCAATAATTCACACAAGGATTTTATAGGTTGATAAATCCAGCCCGACGTTCCTTGTCAGGTTGAAATGTTTTTCTGGTAATTGAGGTGACATCGTTAAAGTTTGCGCCACATGATGGAGAAATGGTCACCTCTGAACAGCAGGGATCCTCTCAACAGTTCAGCAAGTGAAACATATCAAACAAATCATTTTAAAATCTGTTGAAGGAAACAGTTCGACACAGCTCTCGGTATTTTTGCTAAACTACAGTATTTGTGCATTTTAGAAATACACCATTGAACCAAAGATTTATTTTTTTTCCCCCAAAAACAAATTGAATGAATGAGTTCACCCAGAAAGGAGTGATTTACTGTATGTACGTGTTTTCACATCTGTTCAGCATTATTTTGGTTTCTACTAAGCTTCAACAGAAAACCTTGGAAAAAAATAGTAAAAACTTGACACTAAAAAAAATAATAAAACTGCTGCCGTTTTCTCGTTGTTACACAATGTTGATTTCTTGTGCCAAAAGTTTGAGATGGCCTTAACTCTCTGTAAATCTGAGGTATGAGAACATCTAATGTAAAGCACATTGAAGTGGTCAGTGAAGGGTTTTTTTTTTGGTTTTTTTTTACATCAGGTGCATCGAGTCCTGACTGCTGTGCTTTTTATCACTGTGTTTAAAAAAAAAAAGACTGTCAACATGAGGGCTACACAAAGACAATGTCATGAATTCTTCAATAAACCTCACCTTGCCTTGTTTTTTTGTTGTTTTTTTTTCTTCTTTTTTGTCTACTCATGTCCAAATGTCTTTCCTGGCCAGTAAACGCTCATAAAGAAATCATGTTCCTTTCGCACTCCGAGTGTAGGATGTAGCCCGAAGCTGAAATGGTCTCTATGTGTAGACGTTTTATTGCGTAAAAGGCCAAGGTAAGCTTCGACAGTTTTAGAGAGTCTATTTAAAGGCCTTTCAAGAGCTGTTCTTTTGTTATCGCCTTGGGCATAGAGAACTACAGGTCTCCAGTGGGGAAAATTGTTGTCTTGCTACAAAAAAATTCCACCTAGAGTACATTTCTGAATTAGCTATAATGTAGTGAATGAAATAAAGAAAAAAAAATGAATGCTTGATTTTGGATGATATCACCGATGAAACCACTGTGATGTACGTTCCATCCTTTGATGCAGCAAACTTAAAGGAAAAGAAAATGAAACATAAACACATAAATAGGTTGATAGTTTGTAATGTTCAGAGCCCATATGAAAAAATTCAGATATATTTGACCATTTATGAAAAGGTTGTGAGTGTTTCTGTATGACAGTAATATCTCACATTTACACTGTCAAGAAAGTACCTGGAAGTTGGTACCTGGTACAACTTCTCGTACCTCCTCTCCTGCGGTTCCAAAAAAAAGTACCCGGTCAGGTCAGAGTAGGTACTAAAATCTTATTGGTCGGAATGGTCACTGCGTCATGGCGTCATCACTGCGTGGCATGTAATCTGTCCCCGCAAACACGCCATTTTTAAGTCTTCGGTAAACTGTGCAGACGTGTTTGTACGGTACGGTACGGAGCCCCTAAAGTTACATGGGGGAAAAAGAAAAAAAAAACGACTTAGAAAACCGATCCCGACTTAGTTTCTTGGGATCCCGTGATACTTTCTCGGAATTCCGTGTTAATAAGTCGGGATCCCGACTTATTAACACAGAATTCCAAGAAAGTATCACGGGATCCGTTTTTGGGGTTTTTTTCTCTCTCCCATTTTTTTTTTTCCCCATGCCCCTTTAGGAGCTCCGTATGTTTGAAATAACAACAAGAAGAGA
>OOFC01049268.1:2500-12503 GCA_900323345.1 Pseudochromis fuscus | reverse complement strand
AGTGATGGAGGTGGAACCTCTGGACATGTTGTTTACTGTAACTTATCTGTTTGTAATTTCTCATCTCTGTGATTAGAGAATAAAATTATCAGTTATGAAACAAAATATTACAGTATATAGATGTATAGATAGATAGATAGATAGATAGATAGATAGATAGATAGATGTATAGATAGATAGATAGATAGATAGATAGATAGATAGATAGATAGATGTATAGATAGATAGATAGATGTATAGATAGATAGATAGACAGATAGATGTATAGATAGATAGATAGATAGATAGATAGATAGATAGATAGATAGATGTATAGATAGATAGATGATAGATAGATAGATAGATAGATAGATGTATAGATAGATAGATAGATAGATAGATAGATAGATGATAGATAGATAGATAGATGTATAGATAGATAGATAGATAGATAGATGTATAGATAGATAGATAGATGTATAGATAGATAGATAGATAGATAGATGTATAGATAGATAGATAGATAGATAGATAGATAGATAGATAGATGGATAGATAGATAGATGTATAGATAGATGTATAGATAGATAGATAGATAGATAGATAGATAGATAGATGGATGGGAACATCCACTTGTATTCAGGCCAACAGTTACAGCTCCAACAGGAAGTTGAGGTGCTTCATAAAACCATCAGGAGCAGAGGTGATGGATGTTGAGAGGCATTGAGAAGCAGCAGCAGAGCAGTACAGATGGTGTTGGATGCAGAGCTGATCTGGACCCCGACCACCTCTCATCTCTATGGATTCACTTTAAGTTTTGTTCAGTTCTGTCTGTGTGAAAATAATAAATGAACAATAATAATATTTTAGTTTTTCCCGACCTTAAAGTACAGGAATGTGTTGAAGATTAAATTCTTGCAGTGAACTTGTACATTTGATGAGAATGACAAATACAATCAAGTTATAATCTGTTATTATAAGATATTATTACTTTTGTGTACTACTCTACTAAACATCACAGTCTTTCATCAGGGCCTGATGACAGATGTTCATGTACACACTGAACAGCTGGATCAGGTGGATGTTATGTTTTTATGATTGTCCAAAGCACAGGGCTTCAACACCAGGGACACTGGGCACATTTAGACTCCTGGTGGTTCAGTTAAAGCAGGAAAATCTACTTGGTTAAAGTTATGAAATTATCAATACTTCAATTAAGACCTGAGTTAGTGATCCATGTCACTATGGCCTCCTTCTTTATCAGAAGTCCTCTGCCAGTGAAGAGACATTAACAGGAGGTGAATGATCCTGAAGTTCCAGCGAGTGAATGCAAATTATATATTTTATCATTAAAATATAGAAATATGTTCTCAGTTAACATCTTACTGATGTCTTTTCAGAATTCTGAATGAAGTAATTCTCATACAATAATTAAACCAAACTGATGAAACAATGTGAAATATGTTTGTTTTACCTGTTTAATAGGGACCACACAGGTATAGTGCAAATAACAAAGGATACTTCATTGTATTTTCCCCTGAGTCCAAACAAACAAACAAACAAACATGTGTAGTGTGCTGCCATCAGACGGGCTGGGTGCAGTACACCTGTACTACTGGCTGCAGAAGCAGTAATAGTACAACTATCTAAAAAGTATTTGGAGAGTGAAAACCTCCACTGAGGCATGATCCAGCTGTACTGATGATGTGGACTGAACACTGCTGCCCTCTGGTGGTGAAATAGCAACAACATAACAGGGGATTTTGTAGGAGTTGGGGATTTTTTTCACACAGGATCTCATTAAAATGTAATTATTTGCTCAAAGAATTGAATGGAGCTCTAACATAATGTTGTTACTGCTGTACTGGTGTGTGTCAGTGAGATGATGTACAGCAGTGGTGTTGCTGCTGCAGAGTCTCTGCATGGTTGAACCAGAAGATAAGAGCAGTGAAGCAGTCGTCGACCACAAGGCTCCACAGAGTGAAGGAGGAAAGAGTGACGTCTTCAGGGAATCTAACAACAGCTCAATCAACAAAGAGGCCATGTGCCTATAATTACATGCAGCATTGTTCCCTGTTGTAAGGCTGTTTGGTAAAACTATAACCTCAGAGTAATCTAATTACTCATCACTCGTCTTTATCAAATCTGCTTTGAAGCTCTGGGTTTGAATGGTGATATTTATTTCAGTAGGGTTAGTGTCGACTTTTTGATCTGATTCTTACTGACTTTTCAACATTTTAAAGAAAATTAATTGGGACCAAACTGACAGGTTTAAATAATTTACAATCCAAACTCTAATGGAAATGAAGTGTATTTCATTTCCCATCCATCCCAACAGCTTCATACTCTACTGGCAGATACAGGGGAGCGTAACACTTTCAGGTGGAGAGACTCTTATTAACAGTGGAAGTTCAGGGCCTGTGATGATCACAGCAGGAAAACCTTTAGCTCACTGTCCAGGCAGAGACAGGGTATGTAGGCGGGACTAAAGCTTTGCAGCAATTTGATTGGACCATTGAAGCCCAACCAAACACCATATAGCTAGCTAGGAAACATTACTAGCTGACCTACGTACTAATCATACTAGCTAACATTAGCACTATGTCATGTAGCGTCTCTCCAGTCAGAAGCTACTCGACCTGCTGCATTTTCTCCTTGATTGTGAACCAGACACAGCTGCTGTAGGACACACACTGTTTATACACATGGACAAAGTGACCACACTGAAAAATAAGGCAAATGCAGCCAAGTGCAAAAAAAAGTGCAATACTCCTGACAACCACCAGGTGCTGCTCCAACTGACTTCAATTAAAAAATCCTCATTTTCAATCCTGAAATATTCAGTCAACACATTTTTTCACAAGTCATTGTGATGTCATTAGATAAAGTCAACTCTCAGTGATCTGGTGGGAGGAGTTAGGGGCGGGATTAGTCTGATTCACTCACACACACACACACACACACACAAACAAACAAACATTTTACTAATCTATACCAGTACCAGTAGTGTAAAATCAGTTGTAGATCAGTTGTTGTCTGTTTGTTTTGTTTGTTAATGTGACTGTATGCACTGGATGGATGGGAATATGATGGTTTATGTCCTGGGCTGTGTCAGGCTGGTGTTGACCAGTGTGAAGCTGCTGGGATGAATGACCTGTGGTAACCTCCTTCTGACTCTGTGGGTGCAGCAGTCTGCTGCTGAAGGAGCTGCTCAGTCCACCTACAGTCTGGTGCAGGGGGTGACGGGTGTCGTCCATGATGGATCAGCCTGGTTAACATCCTCCTCTCACCCACCTGCTCCACAGACTCCAGAGACCAGTCTGGAGTCCAGAGACCAGTCTGGAGTCAGCTGAGTCTCTGACTCCAGACTGGTCTCTGGACCAGACTCCAGACTGGTCTAGAGACAGCTTCCTGTACAGGATGTCTGTGTTTGTAGTCCAGTCCAGTTTGTTGCTGAGGTGAACACCCAGGTGTCTGTAGACCTCCATGATGTTCATGTCCACACCCTGGATGCTCACCACAGTAATCAGGGACGTCCATCACCAGCTCCTTGGTCTTACTGGTGTTGATGTGAAGGTGGTGACTTCACAGACGTCAACAGAGTCCCTGATGACTCCTCTGACTCCAGCTCGTTCCCGTCTGATCCACGTCCAACAATGGCTGCTTCTTCAGAGGACTTCTGGACGTGACAGGTGTCTGAAGTCTGATGTGCAGAGGATGAGGAGGAAGGTGAGAGCAGTGCCCCCTGTGGAGCTGCTGTGCTGCAGACACACAGTCACACAGCCTGAGGTCTGCTGGTGAGGGAGTGGATGGTCCATGCAGTCAGGTGACAGTCCACTCCCAGTCCTCCCAGCTCCCCATCAGCAGTGATGCTGGATGGTGTTAAACTGGAGAAGTGAAAGACCATGACTGTCCCAGTGCTCCCAGTGTTCTCCAGGTGAGACAGTGACCTGTGCAGCAGCATCATCCACTCTGATGTCTGGCTGGACACCAGGGTCTGAGGTGGTTCAGGATCATCCTCTCCACTGGTACTAGGTTAAATGTTGACACTGAAACACCAAGAGTGACAAATGGCTTCAATAAGGGTGAGGGTATATTTACTTAGGTCCCATTGGGCTGCACTGGATTGTATCAGTTTCCATTTGGACAAAGTCATTAAACATACAAACAGCTATCACTGACGTATGTGAGCATCAAAGAAAGTTTGTCACAAATAAGGAGCAGTTCATAAAATCCCTGAAATCCCTAAATTGACATGACATCAACCCAGGAGGGTGGAAACATGTGACCTCAACCGCACATGCAAACCCCCTAAAGCACTGAGTGTGAAGTAGTTCACTGTATAATAAGTGGAGTTTTAAGAGAGCAGTGCATCACAGAGCAGAATATGATTTAAAACAACATCTACTGTGAGTCCCTGCACAACAAAAACCTGTCTCCATCATTAGATCTCAGTGTAGTTTCAGGACTGGGTCGACCTCAGCAGAATTGCTACTGATCCCCAGCAGAGGTCAGAGAGTACATGACCTCTTTGAAAAACATTTACTGTGAAAACATGACTCATTTTTCACAAGATGTGCTGCTTCCCATTTCAGTTTAATATGAAGCAGCTGCTGAATTCTGAAAGTGGGCTGTTGAGTCCTTTAATGTTTTACTAATGAGGCCATTCATCACAGAAGATGAAGTATTGGGACTATACTGGGTCAAGATGGCTCTTGCCTATAAACAGCCATCTTTGCTGTGATGATACAGGAAGCAAGCAGCATTCACAGTCAGTCTCTGGTCCTACCTGCCTCCTGCCTCCCTGTAATGTCTTCACTAAAAATAGAGCAGCCAGATTGCTGATCTTTATCGGGAAGTGGAGAGTAAAAAAACCAGAAATGAAATGTCTATTGGAAAGCCAAGGTCCTTGGCCAGTCCATTTCCCCCAAGTGGAGCCACAGGATCAGTCCCGGAGGAGGCTGGAGGCCAGACACAAAGCCTTGACTGCTTTCACAACGTCATCATTTAGAAATGCAAGAGTACTTCAGGATGTGGAGGTTTTCAGGCAGAGTGAAGGGAGAGGAGCTCCACTGTCCTATGATCTCAACCTGCATGAAACAGGACAATGATGGTGAACAGAAAAACAAATCCAGACCACAGGAGGAGGAACTGTCCAATGTCATTACAAGGAGCTGGAACCAGTAAAAAACACCAAAGCAGGAGGACAAAAGCAGGAGGACAGTACAATCCAAACAGTCTGGGTAAAGACAACAGGTAAGTCTCAGCAATGTGATTGGATGATGCTAAATGCCAGTGAAATGTGTTGCTGTCAGTGATGTACAAAGCAGTGGTGCTGTCAGACAGAGCAGGGAGAGCTTCTGCCCTTTCACTCTGAACTTTAGAGCCGTCCTGCTCACACTGTCTGCTGACTTTATATCTGATGAGGCACAATACCTCTGCCCCCTCCCACAGCCCCCACAGCACTGTCCTGCTGACTGTGAAGACATCCGCAGACCTAAAGGACACGTCTTTGTCTGGGACCTAAAATAAGAACCGAGCTGCTTCAAATGTCTCCTCAGATAATGACAAACCATGAACGAGCTTCCACACTGAGATCTTATGTCTCCTACAGTACCAGGGCAGCATGTGCCGTCTCCAATTCCTCTGGACAGAAAAGGACAACAAGGTCAGATTCATTGGTGTAAACTGGTACTTCACTGTTTAAGTATTTTAATTTCATCACTTTGGGAGAAAAAACAAGGAAACAAAGTCAAAATATGTTGTTCTCATCAGTCTCCACACAGACATGGACGGAGCTGATGTGAATCCAGGAGTTTGGTATTAGAACATGACCATGTTTGTTTGTTTGTTTGTTTGTTTGTTTGGAGCCAGAAATGACCATATTTGGATAAGAAGGGAGGAGCAAGGAAGAGGATCTGACCCTTGAACCTGAGGACACTGTCCAAAATGGATGAGACTGGAGTTCAGGTCTGGTGTCCAATGAGACCAGACCTGTCAGTCAGACTAACCCCGCCCCTAACTCCTCCCCCCTGATCCCTGAGAGGAAGAGTTGATTTTATCTAATGACATCAGAAGGACTTGTGGAGAAATATACTGACTCAATATTTCAGGACTGAATGAGAACTTCTGAATTGAAGTCCAGATGAACCAGAGGATTTTGGAGGCAGCATCTAGTGGCTGTCAGTGGTATTGCACTTTTTTGTATTTCCAAGTTTGCTTCAGTTTTCAGCCCCGGATGCTGTGTTCATGTCTGGATACAATCTGTGTTTGTGCTGCATAAAGTCCAGAAATGCTCTATCCTACATTTCCCACGTTGCCTTCAGTGGTACATATTCTGTGCAGAGTGAAAATCCACATCTTCCAGCTCCACACCACAGTCTCATAAGTAACACAGGCTTTCTGTCACACATGTAGACAAGCTAAAGAACTGTGAGGACATGATCTGAGGACAAATCAAGATGAAACTTTAGTTAATTTAAAAGAGTTTTCTGTTTGTTTCTCCTTTACTTTTGCACACCAGGCTTCACAAGTTTGACTTCCAATCCACAGCAGCAGGGTCAGTATCAGCAGTGATTTAACACAGCTCTGATCCAGGATCAGGAGGAAACACTGAGGCCCATCAGAGTGAGGTCAAAGTAAAAACAGTGATGTTGGATTACATGCTGCATGAAGCTGATGTAAGGAAATTTGAATCATTTACAAAATGGAAACACGATGGTGAACATGACGTCCATGTTCACCAGCAGCAGTCATGCATCAAGATGCTTCTTTGTGCACAGTCCATCCCAGATAAAACCAAACAGGTCTAATGTACCAGGTCCACAGTAACTCCTGCTTTATGAAGACCTCCTGTTCAGTGTGTGCTGAAGGTGAACTGCAAAGTAATGTTTCTGTGATGTACAGGGGTGGGACCTTATTGATTACAGAAAAATTAACATGTTCAAAAAAATGAATGCATTTAATCACAGTTTGTACTCCTGGTACACCACACATCACAGCTCAGCTGACAGCTACCAAAAGGAGGAATCAGATTAAAGCACGTTGCTGGGACTGATGCACATTTCATTTCAAAAAACTACCTGATGGACGTCTTGGTTTTGTGAAAATTGTGCAAAACAGAGTTTGCATACGGTACCATTTGAAGTCAGTACTGCTCTGACAAAAGAACTTCAAGTACTTACACTGACACTTTAACTTTAGGTCTGTTCAGTTTTGACCAGGGACATTTTCTATTGATTTTGTATTTTTTAATGTGTTTTTACAGATATTAAAAAGGCTGAGTTTATCATATTCATGTCTGTGTCTATTATTTGATTCAATCATCAATAAAGCCCATTTAAATTAAAAGTGTTGTTTTTTTAAGGCAAATATTGTTATATGATTAAAATGTGATTAATCAAGATTAATTCATTACAAAGCCTCTAATTAATTAGATTACTTTACTTTATTTTTAAATCGAGTCCCACCCCTAGTTATTTAGACAGACTCACATATTTATAGAAATGGGGGGACGAAATAATACAAGGACCAGTGAGTTTAATGCAGTATCAATACTCTAAACATAGACTCTGTAAACACAAAGGACAAAGCTAACATGACATCACTTGACTGTGGACTTGAAACCAGGAGGTTGGGATTTGAACGTGTCCATGTTGAGTTTATAAGTAAATTTGGATTTGAAGGGAATGAGGAGGCGGGTCTAACCACTGAACCTGAGGACACTGTCCAATGTGTATGAGGCTGGACTTAAGGTCTGGTCTCAAACTAACCCCGCCCCTAACTCCTCCCCTTCTCTCATCCTCCTTATCTCCTCAATGATCAATGATGTTCAGATGGACCAGATCTCTGAGAAGATGACATCAGAATGACTGGTGGAGAAATGTACTGACTGAATATTTCAGGACTGAAAATGAGGATTTTTGAATTGAAATCCATTTGAGCATCAGCATGAGCCTCTAGTGGTTAATCAGGGTATTACCTATTTCTACATGCAGTCCATGGTTGTATCAGTGTTAGTTGAAGCAACAAGCTGAGGTGTGTGTCTGTGTGTGCTCAAGACAGTAACACATAAAAACACTGCTCTCTAACAAAACTAGCACTAACTCAGTTTTTTGTTGACATATTTGAGGGATTTCCTCCTGAGATCACAGATCAGTTTGGTGAAAGTTTCCATCAAAAATAAACGTTTCACGACTCTTCTTCAAAACTCAACATGATTCCTGCTGCTCACATCAATTTGGGGAAGAAAAGCTGGAAAAAGTCAATGTTACTACTTATTGTGGTGTCATCAGACAGATCAGAGAGCATGTGAACTGTGTTGATAAGCACATAAAGCACCGTTAACAGTGCTTTAAACATTCAGTGGTTCCACATTAAACCACTTTGCAGAAGCTGAAACACCCTGAGGAGGTGTTTGCTGTGATTAGACGTCCAGTGGAGGCCTGCAGGGAGCTGTGCTGCAAACACGTTCAGCTGCGTTCACCACCATGGAGGACAATAAAAAACAAATTATCCTGCAAACCACCAGCCCTTGGATGGAATTAGGCAGAAATCCCAGTGGAAGAAAACTGAGCTGATTAAATGTTGCTTTCCTAATTGAGAGAGCCGAGCTAATTTACGATGAATCCCAGATCTTTTTCCTGTGCTGCATGAGAGGAAGTCATTAATAAAGTCTACGTCTAATTATAAGTTATGATTAGAGGAGAGCTTTTCTGTTCCTAATGGGAGGCCTCAGACAAGTTTTCCATAATACCTGAAATATGTTGGATTGAATTAGGAGAAAATCTTAATGTTTCACTCTTTAAATGATTTTCTTTGTTTGAAGATCATCATTTGTTTGAAGTCAGTAAAAGCTGAGTGTTACAGGCTGATACACACAGAGCTGAGCCTGAGCCACCTAAGAAAACAGTGATGACCTCGTTACTACTGAACTGTATCTGTGTTCCTGTGGCGCCATCTGCAGGTGAGAGGTGGTGCTTCATCACGTCCTCCAGCCTGAATCCACCTCCGGGATGTTTGCTGACTGACTGACAGGAAGCTCTGAAAGCTTCCACATGGAGAACTGGTGATGATTCAGTTTCATGGTTCAACTGACTGGATTATAAAACTCACCAGGTACCACCTACTGACTGATGGAGGCTGACATGGATGCTGTCCATGGGCCTACTTACTGTGCCTGGTCAGGCCTCTACCTGTGGACATGTCCCTCGCTCTTCTGGTCCACCTGTGAAGACCTGGCATCTTAAACCTCGGATGTGAAGTTTGTCAACCTGTTGGTCAGTCTGCTGTGGTTGATGTGATGTGGACAATATAAATGGGAGTGGCTGAGGAGAGCAGAGTGTGTGGGTGGTAAACACTCTGACACACTGTGCACAGGTTACACTGAGTTTAACAGTAACTTACTGTAACCTGGAGGCTTTTATTGTACATTCACTGTATTTTCACACTATTTCTTTTTAAGTAAGTGTAACATTACACTTTTCATCTCATCTCATTGACTGACATCTCATTTGGAGTTTGCCTTGATTGAAACAAAATAAGAAATGGTTACCTGGTTTAAGAAATTATAAAATGAATAAATAAATCAATAAAAGTAGTACAGCACTGTAAACCGATCTATTCACCCACCAACAACTAAATTACCCAAGAACATTTGTCAGTACTTTTCAATTAGTCAAAACAGTGTAACAATAATAATCAGCCGGGGGTTTATTACTGATTATTACTGCCACCACTTGGTCCACGGCGCCGCCCTGCACAGTGTGGACCTTGTTTGTGTGGTGCAGGCAGCACAGAACATAACTACAGTCACTGCATGAAAGTGGAAATCAGGCATTGAATCAACTTCATCCATGTGCTACACATATAAAGGTAAAAAAACAACATTCAGTCAGGTATTTCCAGGCACAGACGCTGTGACCTTTGGCCCCTGTAACCTGTGACCTCTGCTTGTCATCGTGCCTTAATGTGTCTGTACACAATGAGCAGGATGCTGCTCTGTGCAGCTTGTGCTGTGATGTAA
>OOFC01049266.1:40960-69396 GCA_900323345.1 Pseudochromis fuscus | reverse complement strand
AATATATGTATTATATATAATAATAATAAAAAAAAAAAAATCCAGTACATCTTTGCAAGAATTGTGTAAGTGGTTAAACAAGAGTTAATGAATGAGACCTGAAGTCATTTAAGGTAAAATAATATAATATCAACATTTAAATCTAAGGTATATAAAGACATATAGTACTACTTAAACATCGATGTCATGATTCTGTGTATTTTTA
Source organism: Pseudochromis fuscus (assembly GCA_900323345.1). NCBI lineage: Eukaryota > Metazoa > Chordata > Actinopteri > Pseudochromidae > Pseudochromis > Pseudochromis fuscus. The sequence continues at coordinate 69,191 of OOFC01049266.1, read as the reverse complement.
ATTTTGTTTATCTACAGTTGTATTGTGTTTCTCTTCTTAGTTTACTTAGTTCTTCAGTGGTTGTTTCCTTGTGTGTCTTGTCATTTCCTGTTTTATTTTGTTTCCTTGCGTGTCTCATTAAACTTGCTTCCTGTCGCTGCCCTCCTCACTTTGATTGTTGGTCCCGCCCTGATTGATTTCTGATCTCTCCTGGTCTGTTAATCTTTAGTGTGTCTCCTCTTTGTCTTTGTCGGGACATGTGTTTAGCTTTAGTTGGTCTCCCTGGTTTTCTTCCTGTGCCTTCTCATGGACTTTGTTTGGTTCGTACTTGTGTTTGATCTGTGTTTGGACCTTATTTACCTCAGTAGTTTTGTTTTTTGTGGCCCATGGTGGTACCATGTGGCTCTAACCCAGTGAGTCTGAGCTCTCTGGTCAGAACAGACCTGTGGTCACCTGTTGTTCTGGTAGAAAGTTCCAGTTACCAGCTGCCTCTGTCTCTGCAGTACCACAACATCACCACTAGATGTCAGCTCACCACAACACAGCTGCTGTGTTGTGTCCACCTGGAGTTTGTTTGGGATCCTTCTGCAGTTATGGACACACAACAATCCTGCCTGTTTTCTTAGTCCTAATTTTGAACCTTATACTTAAACTACATCATATTTAAACTTAAACTAACCTTAACCATGACACATGGATCCAATCAGTAAAGGGTGAAGCCTACAAACCTTTCTCCTGTTTGTAATTTTGATTTTAAATGAAATGTCACAGCAACTACAGAATTGATTTCTGGACAATATGGTGAATACATCCATGGTACCAGAACAATTTTAATCTGGTGCCTTGTTAGAGCCCAATATCTGACAACCTCCTGAAATGTAACAATGTTATATATAAAAAATAATGCAATAAAACCCGAAATGTAACAATAATGTAACAAAAGTGTTGGACCCAAAATGCAATAAAAAAAAGTGAAAAAAAACCCAAAATGTAATAACAGGTCCGTAATGTAACAAGATGTTGAGCCCAAAAAGTAAAAACTTTGTCCAAAAAGTAACAACTTCTTACATTTTGGGTTTTATTAAAAAATGTTTTTTTTACATTTCAGGTTCAGCACTCTTGTTACATTATTGACCAGTTATCACATTTTTGGTTCTATTACTTTTTTTTTTTTTTTAACAATTCAGGACATTGTTACATATCAGGCTCTAATATATCTTCATCACATCATATATTTAAAAACCATCTTCGGACACAGCTGTACTTCATCTGCGAGTGTTAGTCGGTTAACACACTAAATCAGTACTGAAAATGCTCCACCTGCTACACATCACGATGTTTTGTTGTTGTCACAGACCTGCGAGCATGGCAGCCGTCTTTGCCAAACCAATCACAGCACATGTCTGAATTTACTGTCCAGCTGGGTAACTGATTAGTTTGTCCATCATTATCTGAGAGGCTGAGGCTCAGCACTGATCAGCCATCGTGAAATGCCTCCATGCTGCAGGAAACACAGATTAACCTCTTGATTTCTCAAACTGCTATTTGGCACAGAACTTCCAGGAACTTGTTTCCAGATTTCAGTCTGGTGCAGAAGTAATCAGCCAGAGCCAGGAAAGAAATAATAATTAATTCTTGGAGCACATCCAGGAAATTCTTTACAGTGATGAAGCTGCTTGTTAATTGTGAGGATTTAAAATTAATATCCCCAGACTGTTCTTCTGATAGTCATAAAACACTGAGTTTAGTTAACAACTACATTTAGCCAAGCTGAAGATAGTGAACACATTTCATCATCTATCTGCTGCCAGTATACTGGAAAATATACTGTAAACACAATATAAGTCATCTGCTTTGAAGTACTGTAACCTGTAGAAAGTCTTTTAGAAAAAGTACTTATGCTTACAGTAAAATTTCTATTAGTCCTTTTTTTCTTCCTCTTCAACTACATTTCATAACCAATAGAAACTGGTCAGAATGATATTGGTTACATTACATTTAGCTGCTGACAGGAAGTGACATGTCAATCAAATCACAGTAATTCCTCGGCCATTTGTACTAGCAGCAGGATCCCAGCTGATTCTGAAACACGACAAGTGGAGCTTCCATACACTACCATAATGTAGGTAATAGGAATGGAACACTACACGTCATGGCATGACTTCATTCCCCTGCATTACTGCCGTAATGCATGGAATATATATACAATGCTCCACTTGTCGGCTTTCAGGATCAGCTGGAATCACGTCGCTAGTGCAAATGGCTGAGGAATCACAGTAAGTTGGTTTATGCTAGTCACTCTGTATCGCCGGGGATATGCTCAGTGATAGAGCTTTAATTTTTATGCCGGTCGTGTTATTTTGTTTTTGCTGTATTTATCTGCCACATCTTGAAGGCCATTCTGCGAAAATAATGCTGACATTAAACTGGTCCGCTGTGCAAAAAAGGTTGAGGACCCCTGCTATAGACTGAGCACTGCTGCCCTCTAGTGGTGACATAGCAATGCTACCTTGTTAAAATGAGATGGGAATTTTCTAGCATTTAAGGATTTTCTTTTTCAACAGGATCTCATCCTTGTAATTTGTTCCCTTGAGCGATGTCCAGAGACTAAAGGAAAAAACCTATTGTGATGTCATCTGTTGATTTGTGGACTTCTGAAGGCAGGAGTTTTGTATTTGAACGTAGCCATGTTGGTTTTTTTGGAGATAGAAGTGACCATATTTGGATATGAAGGGAGGAGTGAGGAGGCGGGTCTGACCCTTGAACCCGAGGTCACTGCCCAGTGTGTATGAGCCTAAAAAGGGGATTTTAAAGGGCAAAGGTTTATAAGAAAACTCCACCTGTACCGGCAACACCCAGCTGTGACCACCAGGTGTCAGCAGCATGCAACACAGTAAAAATTACGAACACATGGGAAAAATAATTTCTCACAGTCAACCTATAATCAACCTCTCATACATCATAGACCCAATATTTTCCAGTTTTTTACCTAAAAATAAACCATCTCAAAATCTACACCATCTAAATGAACACCACTACTAATGTCACGAATACCAAATGTTCCTGTGGGAGTTTTTGTGTACACATCAGTTCCAACCTGATTCATCCATGTCCTAATAATAACTTGTTTTCCATATTAAACACCCAATCAATAAATTAGGTATTAATGTTGCTGTTACACGGTTTACAAAGTGATGTTCTGGGTAAAAAACAGTGTTTGATATCAGTCTTACCTGGCACTCTCAAAGGTAGCGGATGGAGTTTTCCCTATGGCTCCAAAACCAACTCCTACAGCCAAACCCTCTGGAGACAGGACAAGAAAAAAACATTCATTTGATCTTCACATCCTTCACTGTTTCACAGAATAAAAAAACACTTTCAGGAAGAGGAAGGATGAAACCTGTCGACAACAATAAAATATTTGAACACATCGACATGGGTACTAACAGATACTGAGAAAACCATAATACTGGGACACTGTGATCTCCTTTGAGCAGAGGTGTGTGGGGGTTTACAGTCTGAAGCATGTGCTGTTTTCTTTGATTTGGCTTCACTGTCACCAGTCACGTTTCTGACACATCTGCACGTCTTTGGGAATGATCAGATTGTACAATGAAACATATTTCCAGAGTAAATATAAGTAAATGAGGTCTTTACTCGGAGGTGCTGGGGATTGTCTGATTGAGAGTCGGTGTGCACTACTCCCATCACATTACACCAGCATCTCTACAGTTGTGTCCACTGCATGGAGTCTGTCACTGTTTCCCTTTTTGTATTCTCTGCACACTCTGCAGTGTCCCTGCTCCTCTGATGTCCCATTTGTCTCGTTGGTCATGCCTGTCACGTGCATTTAAAGTACACAGTGTTCAAATTGAAAGTGAAAGGGTCGCAGAGTGTGATGCATCTTTGAGAAGTGTATATGTGTTTTGTTGAAGTCGGATCTCAAAGCAGATTCTCGCGCCGACGTCAAACGCCGGCGAGCGGGCACGTCCTGTCACGCCATTAGCAGCGAGGTTATTACAACATGCTGATTCCCGGGGTGGTTGTTTTTCATTTCATGGCGAACATTGAAAAAATAAATAAAAATACAAGGAGTAAACTGTGCCCACAGATTGTTCTAAAAGTGGCTGGCATCTGAAATCACAATCAAACAGCACAACATCTGAAGCACTTCTTTACTTTTCTTCTGGTTAACATGCAGATTTGGTGTAATCCTACCTTGGCTGCACATGAACACTTGTTATAACATTTTATCACTCGCACACAGCTGTAGAGTTAAGCCTAAATAGTGAGAGGGCCACACAGTTTAAACCCTTGTGGTTAATGTAACAATATGTCCAGAGCCACCTTCAGACTACTTAATATTTATTAGAAAGATAATGTGTTTCTTACATATTCTCCCACTCAGCAGTTTTCTGTCTTCCAGAGAGCGAGGGGTTAATCTCTGCTGCAGACGACTTCACTAAACCGAACGACCGTTTTCACACAAAGCAGTTTCCTGATGGTGGTTATCAACTCGCTCCAGTCTCGCTCTGAGAGGTTTCACATAAAAGGGGGCGGGGTTGACTCCAGATGACCAATCACAAGCATGAACAGGTGTAGAGCCACAAGTGTCTCACGGGAAGTACCACCATAAAATGAAGAATGTAAAAAATATTCAAAGTAAATATAAATGCTGTGACCTGCAGCTCTCGCTGGATCAGTTCGCAGCCGGGATGAGAATCAGCACCTCCAAATCCAAGGTCATGGTTCTCAGTCAGAAAAGGGTGGAGAGCCCTCTCCGGATCGAGGAGGAGATCCTGCCCCAAGTGGAGGAGTTCAAGTACCTCAGGGTCTTGTTCACGAGTGAGGGAAGGATGGAGCGTGACATCAACAGGCGGATCAGTGCAGCGTCTGCAGTAATGTGGACTCTGCACCGATCCGTTGTGGTGAAGAGAGAGCTGACCCGAAAGGCAAATCTGTCGATTTACCGGTCGATCTTCATTCCCACCCTCAGCTGTGGTCATCAGCTTTGGGTAGTGACCGAAAGAACAAGATCACGGGTACAAGCGGCTGAAATGAGCTTCCTCTGTAGGGTGTCCGGGCTCTCCCGTAGAGACAGGGTGAGGAGCTCGGTCATCCGGGAGGAGCTCGGAGTATAGTCACTACTACTCCTGGTTGAGAAGAACCAGATGAGGTGGCTCGGGCATCTAATTAGGATGTGTGCTGGACGCCTCCCTGGTGAGGTGTTAAGGCACGTCCCACTGGTAAGAGACCTGGGACACGCTGGAGAGACTGTCTCTCGGCTGGCCTGGGAACGCCTCGGGATCCCACTGGAAGAGCTGGATGAAGTGGCCGGGGAGAGGGAAGTCTGGGCTTTCCAGCTTAGGCTGCTGCCCCCATGATGGATAGATGGATAGATGGATGGATGGATGGATGGATCAATAAAAATGTGGCTTTGATGCTTTCTTACAGCAGTCTCAGCCTAATTTTTAAACTAGAAAGCACAAATCTCCGCCGAGGGATAATCCAGCTGAATTGATGCTATAAACTGAACAGTGCTGCCCCCTTGTGGTGAAACAGAAGCACTATCTTGTTTAATTCCTCACTAATTATAGGTGATTTCTTTTTTGTGTAAATACCCTACCAACAAAACTCAAAACCTGACAGTGCAGTGGTAATGACACAACCATTACAAACATTTTGTGTTTTGTTTCTATATAATAGTAAATTAGTCACACAAGATGTCTTCAGGGCTTGTACTGTAAAGACATACAGGTTAAATTCAGCTCAGTGCATATCTCTTCCTCACTTGATTGGCACAACAGTCGTATCATTTTATCAACCTGCTGCTCCAAGAAACTTAACTCAATAATTTCCATCACTTCCTAGTTGCAGGCTTTTTTTTTGGCTTGGTAAGTGAGTACCAGTACAAGTGAATTTTTCCAGGAGGTGTTTTAAGTTTGAAGAAATTAATCTTGGCTGAAATGTAATCATTAGTTTCTTGGATAACATCTGAAACCCAGACTAACAGACTCAAAAGCAGCTCCCTCCCCAAGGCAATCTGCACACTAAACACACAAAATGAAACATGTTTGTGTAGTGGTCCTTACAGTCACAGTGTCCACCTGTCTGAACCCAGGAGCTGAGGGATTTTATGATAAACTGTCTTTATTATTTTAAGTGTGTATGTTTTTAGTGCCATATGAAGGATTGTGAACTCCAGTCATCTGACGTCTGTTGATTGCTGTTCCAGTTGATAATACCGTATTTTCCGCACTATAAGCTCCACCTAAAAGCCTTTAATTTTCTCAAAAACCGACAGTGCACCTCATAATCCGATACCCCTTATATATGAATCAGTAGTGGTTAATTATGGCTACCGTAGTCAGGGGGTGTCACCGAAGTAACAGCGGTAAAAACAGTAAAGGGGAATTTCAGTCCCCCATCACTTATGTGTGTAAAGACCCCAAAATGGCATGAATACATTAACTACGTGATAAAAAGTTGCACTACCTGTTGTACCTTGCTGTTGGTAAAAGATAATACTACATCACTGACGTTACCTCGGAGAAAAAATAAAACAGCTGTTCATGTAGCTTGTGACAAATGGAGTTGGAAATACATTGTTTTCAACGAAGGCGGCGCAAATACCGGTAAGAGCTTATAATCCGATGCGCCTTATAGTGCGGAAAATACGGTAGTTATGACTACTTCTACAGGATCATCTTAAAAATAAAGAGATCTGACAAGTTTCCCCGATGTTTAAATTAAGATTCAACTTGACATCATAACAAAACCAAGCACTGAGGGACGGTTTGATTGAACGCACCTCTCATATCTGAGGAAAATGTTGTTGAGGTCATCGTTAACATGTAACAGCTCCTCGGTCACTTCCTCGTTAGAGACACGTGAAATCAGCTCAACCACTCTCTGCTGCATAGCCCGGCACGTTCTGTTCAGCTCCTGGATCAACAGATTAATCAATAGATTGAGGGAATAAATGAACAGGTAGACAGAGAAATTCAACTAACGAACATATTATGTCATATTGCTCATTTATGACTTGTAAATTAGAGGAGAGCATTGTCTAAACCTCAGAAAATCAATTGTGCAACATTAATAATCTAGGTTTATTTTAACAAGGCCAAATCAAATATGTTTGCTCAACTGAGTTACGTAAACGTTTCTTTCTGCAGCAGTTGGAAAAGAAGTAAAAAGTCAGAGAAGTTACCACATAACTATTACAACTGGCACAGGCTCCTTTACACAGGGTCAGGACCTTGGAGCTCACACAAATACCTGAGTGGATTTGGCCTCAGGAGATTAAACTCTACATGAGTTTCTATAATGGTGGTTAATTGCCAGTTCCAGGAATTTTACCACAGTTGAGCGGCTCTCGATAAGTTGTGGGAGGGAAAACTTAACACATCACTCCCCCTGGTGGCTGCACAAAAGCACAACACTTTACAGTTGACGAGCTGAGCTGGAAACATTTGGCTTTTCTGAATGAAAATCTCACGTCATCTGATTGATAAGAAACCACATTAAACAAATTCACATGAAGCTATTTATTTCTCCCTTTGTAACGATGATGAAAACATTTTAAATCATGTCAGACACAACATGACCAATAGATTGTGGAGCTGAATGTGTTGAGACAATTTTAATAATCTAACCTGGAGCAGTTCGAGGTCGGAGGCATCTTCCTGACCGGGGACCATCTCAGTTAACATCTCTGACATGACTTTGATGTTGCCCCTCACTACGTCTAGCTCACTGCGCAGCCGGGCAATCTGAAAGCACACGAGGTCAGAGGTCACTGAAAAATACTCTTTTTTTTTTTTTTTTTTTAAAATAAACAAAACTGCTTTATAGACAAACTGGTTGAATGGATAAACAGGGTGGGTGTTAGTTGCAGGTTGCTGTGGAGGCCCCTCACCTGGTCAGGGGTTGCTGTGATGGGGCTGGGAATGTTGGAGGCCTGTGTGGCAGACGGACTGGGTGTAGCAGGTGTGGCAGTCCTGGCAGCAGGCGAGGCAGGAGCGAGGTACTTGACCATGGCGGGGTCCACCTCTGGTGTCCCCTGGGAGAACAAAGGAACCCGATGAGAAACTGCTGTGAAGCACGTACAGTACATGTTTGTTTGCGTGTGTATTTGTCCTCACTCTCTGTGGAGTGTGGATGGGAGACAACGCGTCCAGGTCTGCCATTGGAAACTCGATGCCTTTCCTCTTCAGCTCCTCATAAATATGGACCACTCCAGTTAGATCAGGGCTACTCCTGAAGGCATCAGCCCAGGCCTGTTACAACACACACACAGAAATACAATGAACATTTATCTGTAAAACACGAATAAACTAAACTACAATTAAAAACACAGAAGAAAAAAAAAAATTAAATGTATGTCACAATATTAGTACAAAAAGTATTTTCTTTTCCAGACATACAGTAAACTCTGTGAACTCTCCTTAAACAAATCCTTATAAATAATTAAAAAGCAACAGGAATAGCTGTGGAAAGCACCACCTGTTGGCAAAGGTGACCTCAGGTAACCCGATAGCAGCACTTGAGACTGAAGTCTGTGGTACAAGACCTGGGAGGTGGGGGGTACCACCTGAGACCACGACTGACCCGAGTGTGTCTTTCTGTTCCACAGCAATTCAAATATTAAGCAGCATAAGTGTATGATGCTAAATATTATGTAATTGTGCAGTGTTAGTGTGGCTCCCCCCTTTCAGGCGCTGCATAAGCAATAAAGGAGAAAAACGCAAAATCCTACAAGCGGGGCGGTGACAGCTCGGATACCTGTATGAGCGACAGCACTTTGTCTTGTACGATCGTTGGAGGATTGGTTTTGGGGGAGATGATTTTTACCAGGACGCCGTCGATGAAATCTCTGTTGGCAACCTGGACGTGAAATCTGTGCCCACAGTTCTTCACACACGTCTCCAATACCTGCGGAGAGGATAAACAGTGACGCCTGACACAAGACAAACCAGCGTGTGTGTGAGAAAAGAAAAGAAAAGAAAAAGACTCTCTGTGGTGTTCACAAAGCATCTCAGTCAAGATGCTTTCACCACACATCGGGCTTTTAACTAGCAGATGTGGGCGGATGTGAACACAGCTCAACAGAATGAAAGAAAACCAATGTCGGGAAGATAAAAACAGCGCTTACAGACACTGTGGAGGAAAATGACCAAGAAAAAAACAACATTAGGACCAGTCCAGTCTCATACAAGGTGGACACAGAGTGGACATGAGAATAAAACCCTATACGTTGTTATACATTTCCTCCTCATTTGTTGAGTGAATTGACTTCTAAAAAGGCATGAACTCCTTACTGTCAGAGCCAGCATCACTTCTCGGTAGTTCTTGTTGCCGCTCAGTCTCTTCTTCAGCGCCCGCATAGCGTCTTTGGGCCTGGAGAGAAACGGCAGAAAAGTTACCGCTGCAAAAAATCCTCCCTGCTGAGAGTGAGCATAACATCGGCGACTTTGTTGGAATAAACTTCTTCTCTGTGCCACGATAACAGATGCGAGTCAGTCTGTCAGTGTAACTGTTTGACTAAGACAGAGAAGTACCATCACACCATCTGTCTCTCTCTTTTCTTTCTGCATGACTACATGTCTCTCTCCTAAGGCAAGATCGAAGCTGTCCATGCATGAAGAGTTCAGGCCGACTTTCTGCCTAATACTCCCCATCTCTTCACTGCAGATGAGACATAATAACATTTTATGAACTCCTTCACGAGCTGCGGTACATTTACTAAGCGAGGGAGCTGAAACAGGGAAGAAATGAATGGAGACGGAGCATGAAGTCTGACATACAGCGTCCTCGGACAGCACTCTGTGTGTGTTTAGTGAATATAATGTCCCCAGCATGTTCTCAATTCTTTGTTGTTGTTTGGTAATTGGTGGGTTATTTTGTTATATTGTGTTTCAGTGCTCACCATCTGCTGTCACACTTGAAACCACACATAAAACCACGTGACCAAAAAAAGTCATTTTCAGCTGCAGGATCTCAAACTCTGGAGTTAACCAGACGTTTTCTATCCTGCTGAACATCTTGGAGACAATAAGTTCTGTGTTCGGTGAAGCTGAACTCCCTCTCTCGCTCTCTTCCTCTGTGTAGCTGTGTGTGTGTGTCTGAGGTGACGGAGAGGGCCTCATGTCGCATGCCAACACAATGAGTGTGTGTCTGTAGGCATGAAGAATGTAGAAAACGGACGACACAGGGAATCCAGTTTGGACAATCCTCTCAAAAAAGACAACCACTTTTAACCAGATCATTTAATGTCTGATTACTGTATTTTCCAGACTATTGAGCACACCTGTCTATAAGCCGCTATTGAATTTATTCCAACAGTGTCATGTGGTCCACTCTGAGCGGGTCTGAAGTGGCGAGGCTAAATGTATCGGCTGCACGGAGCTTGCTAGCTTGTAAAAAGCTAACGAGCTTGGTGCCGCCGATACATGAGCCACACCGGTGTTTAAGTCGCAGGGTTCAAAGCGTCGAAAAAAAGTAGCGGCTTATAGTCCGGAAAATACGGTATTGTGTCTAAAATACTGTTCTCTGACACACTTTAACCACAAGTGAATTCGACTGGTGTTGGGGAAAAGACACAAAAATGCTAATTAAACAAAGTGTTGGAAAACAGAATCCAATCTGGAGTTGTTATGGTACAACAAAAATTAAAGTTTTTATCTTTTATATCTACAGAATTATTTCTAAAGTTGCAATTTTAGTTCTTAAATGCTCAGTAATATTTTCAATTTATAATAAGAGCAATAAAAAATATAAATCCTGTAATTATATGGTGCCAAATATGTAGAATGTTCCAGGCTTGTAGGCTGATACAAGATGTTGATTCATTCATTCATTCATTCAATGACTCCTGAGGAAAACAAAAGGCTTTGTATTGTGTGATGTCTGTTGGCAAAGAACAGTAGTCAGTGCATTACTTTCTTGAGTCACTCCATCGGCCAGTGTGCGTTAAAACAATGAATGAACGATCCATAACAAACCACAAGTCGTTCTTTGGGGTCAGATATCCTCACTAATCCGACACAACCCTGATAAAGCAAATTACAGCCCAATAATAAATTAATTTCCTGAAGGTGCGGCAGCTCACCCCTCGTCTGTTTCATTTATGATATCGCAGATCTCCATGTTGAGGGTCCAGTCCTCGTTCTGCAGTCCTCCGTCTGTGGCTCTCTCTGGAGAAAACACAGAGGGTTCAAACACAATGTTAATTACATTGTACTTCCTCTGCTCTACTGTTGTGTTTTCTCTGCAAAGATAAGGTTTGAGTTTTTATTTCTCTCCTTCACTGGTCCTGAGATGTAGAAAACTGACGGCTGTCGACACAAGGACCCAAACAGTTCACTTCCCATCATGATACTTGTTAAAAATCAGTTGACATCATTTAGTTTCAATCCACTGCGATGAAATAAAGATGATGCTGCATTTTAGCTGGGCTTAAGTCACTGCAGCCTAATTAAAGCAAGCCTTGGTTTACATAATATAACGAGTACAAGTGTTGTGTAAGCAAATCAGTGTGTGGTGACAGACTTCAGAGCTCTGAGTCTCTCCCATGTCCCTTTTTACACAGTTAAACATTTTGTGGACACAAGCAATAAGAGGAATGGAAAATGAGTTCGTGTGTGTGTCCTGAAAAGAGAAATCTTGTGTGATGATCTGGATCACATGACCACAACAAAAAGGGAGACACACCGAGCATGATTATTTTATTAAATCAAGTTAGGAGGCCAAATGAAATATTAGCCAAAAAGCAGAGAGCCTGCAGAGGTAACAGGGAGGCCATCTTGCAACCAGGTCTTATGAAACCTAGGAACCACCTGGACAGCATGCAGGGATATAGGCCAGCACCAAACAACAGGGTTGAATGAATCCAGTCTGCGGTCTAAGATCAGGAGCCACATGAGACTACGACAATTGTTCATTTCATTTTCACAACACTGCTGTTGTGAAAGTGAAAAAAAAAAAAATCCTCCACCGCCTGTTCCTCTGATGCCTTCAGCTCCAGTAAATTAACTGAAAGAACCAAACAGTCAGCTGGAAAGTCTAAAGCCAACATCTCAGGGGAAAGTGACACTGACTGTGGGTGTGATTCAGCCGTGTGCTCAGCCATAACTGTTGGAACAGCCAAAAAGAAGAAGAAGAAAAAGCAGAAGCCACAGTGACCTGCTCTCCCCTTCACACTCCACCCGATCGTTTAATAATTTTGGCTACAGACAGGAAATAACGTGATCCAGACTGTGATAGGCTACAGTGATGAACAGGCACTGCCGTCTTCACTGTTCCACGCTCCGTCTCTTTCTTCCTCTCCAGTTCCCCCAAATCCATCCATCATGTCCACGGATGCTGCTGTCTTTTTGGATTGCAGTCATCTGGGTGTGACTCACAGTGAAACAGAAAAAAAGGCTTTCTACTGAAGCAAGTTATGACCGAGTTTCTGTGACTGACACTCAATAGATTCTCATTAGACGACTCTTGAGCTTGAACAGGAGGAGCTCCTCTCCCTGAAGCTCAGATGCCCCGAGCAGGCTGTCATGCCCAGGCCAAGGGCCTCTCACTGGGCCATGGTGCCTACCTTTAGGGAAGCTCAACATTGGACAAGCCTGACAGCCATGACTTATTCATGCTCTATAACTCCCCTTTCTAATCAAACTGTCGCAGACAAAGCAACCATCAAGAGACTTGGAGGTGGGGTGGGGGGACTCTAAGTCCCCTCTACACAAATATCTGCAAAAATAAAGAGCCATCAAGTGAACTCTAACATAAATAGCATTTTAATACACTGCTGTGTCTGGCTTCTGCAACATGAGTTTGGAAGATTTAACCGTCTACTGGCACTGGGATATCCCATGTAATCTCCTCAAGTGGATTGACATGTCAAGGCAGGACAGAGCAGAGTGGCAGAGGAGGAAAGGAAAGAGAGAAAAAAGCCTTATCTCTTTATGTTAAATGTGCTAGAATGACACTGTACGACCAGAGCCTTGCTAATGGTATTTAAATGCCCACTCAGTGCATTAAATCATGATGTTGTGTCACCTCCCCCGCGCCCCCTCCAGTCCTGGGAATTGACACCACACCAGTGAAGCCAGTAGATCACATGGCTTTAACAGTGGCAAGCTGTGCCATGCACTTGCCAACAAAGCCACAAAGTCTTTCTCTTGTCCATCTCTCTACAGTGTGAACTTTTAAGACATTTTCTCCACTTAATTTTCCACTTGTCCTCATCTTTAGTCTTTATATTATTTGCTAAAAAATAAAACCTTAACACCAACTCGTGGACAAAAGCTGGTCATTTGGTTGAATATGGCTTTTTTTTGGCATAGAACAGGCAGACGTCCTTTTTCAGTCTCTCTCCATCTTTGTGTGGGTAAGATGATCCGTTGCCCTTCTGCTGAGGTGTACAGACCACAACCACTGCAGTAGGCAGTTGGCTGCACAGCCCTGCAAAGTGCAGCAACTGAACCGGAGAGATCAGGCTGGGGATAGTGAGATGGGGAAATCCAAGATGAGCACAGCCGAGAGGGACGACTTTACAGTAAAATGCAAAAGACATACTTCCTTCCCACACACTGTTCCTACGCAACTGCATCAAAAGCCTTTTTTTTGTAAAAGACTAGAATGCTCGAGTGTGACTCCAAAAAATGTAATCAACAAATGGCTCTGTGACAACTGTTGCATCTACTCGAGATAAACATTAATGAACACTGTGAGGAATTGGTGCTTGGTCCACATCTGTTTTGAATGAGCTAAACTGAACATAAAGAAAACAGGAAATACTGCATACAAAAATATTTGGGATTGTTTACACATCTTCATACACACTGGCGATACAAATCGAGTCGAAACTGTTTACAAATGAAGAAAGGAAATATTTGACTCAAGTCAATGTAAAGTTGGTGGTCTCCCTCGATAAACAGGAACAGAGCTTTAAAAATGTTGTTGTGCCTTGAGTGTTCTCCAACGTGGACATTAAACTAAACAGAAACTCTGATCTTTAGATCTTACAGAGAAAAACTTTACCATCCTTAGTGCCATTATAGAATAATGACAGGACGGGAAAGTCTTGGTGACAAGTAGTCTGGATCAGAAGTTGACAGGAAAAGGCAAGATGCAAACATAGCTGTAACCACACCAAAGGGATGTGGGAAGCCACATGAACATTGACATTTAGAACTAAAAACAACAAAGCTGAACAATCAGTTTCCCCAACTACTGTTATAGGAACTGAAGAAATCTGGAACTTAGCTAAGGGCTCTGCAAGCCACTTTAAGCCATGTCACTGCGCTATCGCTATAACTGCCCCTGCTTTATATATCAGAAACACTGCATTGTAATTATCTACACACATACAGAGTGATTCGGACTAATACACTTGTAAATATAGCGGACTAGGCAGGTTAGCTGGCTAACATTAGCTGAGAGCTCATTCCAAGCAGATGACGTTTGCTACGATGATGCCTGCTAGCTGGCTATTTCCACTGGTAGTAAACACCAGACGTCAGTCCATTAGACATTTCTACGCGGTGGAGGAAGACACGCACTTCTAATCAATAACGTCAAGGCTTACGTACCTATACATTGGCCCACGGGAGTGCTGTACGGATTTCCAAGTAAGAACTCCATTTTGACAACAAACAATCCGCTCGGGAATGACAGAGGCTGCGGCCCAGAGGCGGTACTAATACGTCCCGCCCACAACGGACTTCTATTGGTCATAAAAAACAGAATCTTGAATATGTATGGTCCAAATCGATGTCAGTCATGTTTAACAACTGGAGCTATGTTCAAGAAACATTTTTCTACACGTTAAACCCGTGTTTTGATTTATAGCGCACAATAATTGTGTATAAAATAACGATATGCAAAACACCCGAGCATTAGTTCTCTGAAATATAGAGGGCAAATATACATCGCTATTGACTGGATATGGTTGACACTGTACTTTTTAAAATAAATGGTTTAGCCAAAACAAAGTTGTTTTCAAGATCTTAATCATAATTTGCCATATTTTGATTTTTGTTTTAATTGTATATATTCATTAAAAAAAAGATTTGAGGGTTAAAAAATTTAAAAATAATAATAAAATAAAAATCACCTGGACGTACTTGAACGCAGCCTGAAATGAGTTAGTTGCTAAGTAACAGTGTGTACACAATAGAGGCAAGCGGTAACATGCGGACGATATTAAAGTACTAAAGTATGGTTCCTTTTTAAAATAGTTTACTGTGTCAAAACGAACAGAATCCAGGTTTTACATACACATAATCGTTAATGAAACAACTGAAGCTCAAAATCAACACGGTAAGATCTATTTTTCTTTTTTGAACCGAGTGTAAAGTAGAAGCCAAGCGGGCACCATGGATCTCGATCATCCACCTGAGACTGTTTTCATGGATGACACGATGCTGAAAAAGGCTATAATGGACGAAATTACTGACGAGCGGCAGCGACATATCTGCCAGGAGGAGGGACTTTACTACAGAGAGGTCCTTGAACTACATCTTGAATACAAAAGTGAGAAACGTCCTAAAATTACTAATCAGCGTATGGATGTGTATTGACTTTATTTATGTGAATGGCTGTTTGCTTACAGGGATACAGGAGATTGGGAATTTAAGGAATTTCACGTCTTTGACCAGGCTTGATTTAAATAACAACTTCATACAGAAGATTCAGGGGCTCGAACAGCTAATCCATCTGACATGGCTCAGTAAGGTTATATTCCTCTTTTTTGTAATGACTTACCTTATAGGAAATAATATTGTTTTCATAGTTTTACATGCAAAAATCCTGTTTACAGCTTTCACTGTTTACTGCATGCATCCTCATCTACTGTCATGTTTAAAATACTGTGCAGTTTTTGCAGTTTGTTTGTATTAGGCACTGATTCTTTGTTCTTGCTGTTTTATTCCTATGTATCCTTTTTATTCTATCTTATCTTATTTTAACTGTCCTGGAACTGGCTGCATGTTAAATGACAAGCTCAAAAAATACCAGTAACTGTTATTCTGATTGTGTCTTTCAGATCTGTCATTCAATCGCATCAAGAAAATTGAGGGTTTGGAGACTCTGCAGAAGCTGAACATGCTTAGTTTAGCCAATAACCAAATCTCTGTCATTGAAAACTTGGATACGCTTGAAAACCTCACTCACCTCTACCTTGCAAACAACCTCCTTGGACAGTTGGACCATGTAAGACAATTTTCTTGTAAAGGAAAAAAAATGTCACTTGTAATGTAAATGCCATGTAACATTCCAATATGGCAGTTTCAGAAAATAACATTATGCAATGTTTGCACTGCCTAATGCATTTCAAGGTGCTCTGCCTCAGGAAGTTTAAGAAGCTGCAGGCAATCAGCCTGTTTGGAAATCCCATCTCAAAGGAGGATGATTACAAACATTTCATTTTTGCCTATTTTCCACATTTTAAGCGTGTAGACCACCAACCACCTGATGAGGAGACAGTAAGTACAAACAGTAGTGCATTTTCACACAAACATAAGCTCCACAGTAATGTAGTTATAAAAGTTTGGTACTCTTCTTCATTTTAAAGCAGCCCTTTATTTGGTTATTTTCTTTAAAAGCGTGACTTTTCTCAAGTTTGTTTTAAAAATGGCCCATGGTTATTCATAACTTGCCATTTTGATACAGGACAACTAAATCATATGTGTCTGTGTATTTGCAGAAAAATGAAGCATCTGTAAAATATCAGTATGCCTTTGCGAAACTGAGACTTGAAGAGCAGCAGATACAAGAAGCAGATGAGGCACGGCAACGGCAGGAAGCTGAACTAAAATTACAGAAAGTAATATAAATTATATAATATAAAATAAAGCTAGTGTTTCTTGATACACTTGTTGAAATGTGTACATACTGTGTGTGTCCTAAGTTCCTCTTTGTAACAGGATGCCTTTGTGGAGTTCCTTGATGGGCCTCATCTCTTTACAAGCATGTTTAAAGATGATCCCAAGGCAGAAACACTACATTGTATTCCAGAAGTGGCTTCTCTGCTTCAAACATATCCTTTGTTGTCCTATTTTTCTAATCCATGCAGGTTTATTACTGATAATATACAAGCTGAACAAATCATTACTAATTGAGTTCCTTGATCATGCACTTACATTTGAGCACCAGATGGTGGAGCTGTGTATGAAGGTATTTGAAACGGGCATGGCTGAGCATAAACGAAGGCAGACAGAGCTGGACCTTTTCCTCAGTGGCCAGGAGGAGGCTGTGGATTACTACAAGGGGAAAGCTTCACAGGTGTTGGCAAAGTTTGATCAGCAACACAAACAGGCAAGCTGGGAGGGTCATCATGTTTTAAAAATACCTGTTCTGGTTTGTCTAGTGCACTTTGATAGATGGAGCATAAGATTATCTCTTGTGTTTTCGTCTCTATAGAGAACAGCAGAGTTGCAGCAGGTGTCAGACCCAGAGGTACTTGAGGTGAAGATCAACCACTGCAATGAAGAAATTGACCAGCTCTGTAAAGACCTCATGATGCTGGACTCTCTGCTGGTCAAACAGCTGGAGGTAAGTGTGTGCAGCTTGTATTTCCACCATCTGTATTTTGTAAAAACATCCAATCTCCAAATATTACTTTTTCTGAAATAAAGTGCATAACTGCACTTAAGACACTCCTAGATTGTTCTCTATTTTAGAGATGTAGATTGTATAATTTACGTCATTCCTACTTGTGAGAGCTGTGATCCTGTTTAAGTTTCTCTTTTACCCACAGTGATACTTTTTGTTCAATTCAGATTAACATCAAGACACTGGACGTCAGTATCTCAGACATGGTTGAACACTTCAGCAAAACTGCACAAGAGATATATCCTTTTATTTCTGGGAGTCACTGTGACAACTTTGAATCAGATTCATTGCTATTCGAACAAGACACTTCACTATATCTATATGCTTAATATGCTATTGATGTATTTTGATGCAATGCCAGGTTAACCAACTGGAGTTTTTCTAACAATCTAATTTAAACATTTAGATCCTTGGTTGGGCACTTGTCAGTCAGTGCCTTGTCAGTAATCCAGTCCTGTATAAATCACTTCTTTAATCAATCATACATTTGTCCAGTGCCGAGATCTGGAGGATAATTACGATCAGAAGGTGCGAGAAGTTGCTGTTGCAATTGTGGGCATAGTGGCCAAGGGCAACGAGGAGGAGGAGGACATGCCAGATGATGTTATAATGGTCAGTGTTACCCTTTCAGACCAAGCTGATATGATTACTCTATACTTATTGGGGCTGTGACCAAGGCAAGGCAGGTTCATTTCTATAACAACTTACATCAAGCATGAGGGCATAAAATAAAATAGAAAAATATCTGCGTGAACTACTCCTTCTGTTTTGTCTGCACATTGCCTGCAAATCCTGCCATGTTCACAGAAATCAGTGTGACATAACATTACAATCTGCATTTCTGAATGCCTGGAAGTCAGTTGCACAATTAAGCATCTGAAGAAAATATTTCGATATGGGTTATTGCATGAATACCAGAATAATGTAAATAGTATATGTTGATGGTTGTATAGCTGAACATGTCAGGTAAGATTTAAACAGCACCAGTGCACTCTTCTTTCATGTATGTGTTTTGTTTGTGTAGCTGTTTTCAGACAAAGACGCAGTGATGGATGCACTGGCCACTGGCCATGATAATCACATACTGAGGATCAATGACCGAGAGACTCAGTTGATTACACGATTACAAGCCTGGAAGGTGACCCTCATTAAAGAGGTACAGAACTGAATTCACATTAAAACAATCGCCCCAATGTATATTTTCATATGGATGACAAACCACTCCTTCTTATCTCAGATTTTTTTCCTTTTTGTCTTTATTGGTTATTTCAGCTTCAAGACAAAGAACTTGAGCGGAGCTATGTGCGGCTCTTGGACACCCACAGATATGGGGACTATTTGAGGGAGCAGTTGCAGCGCAAACATTGAATGTTCCCCAAAAACCTTTTGTTAATGTATTTTTACAACCTTATTAGACAAATGTAACATTATTTATGTTACATATTGCAATATTGTAAGACATAATTGTGCTTGTGCATATACTTCTTGCTGCCTGTTTTGAGATAAAAACATTTGTTTTAATTTCCTTGTCCAGCTGAAACTGTTCATGAGTTTTTTTGTATGCACATTATTAACAGAGAGTAAACCAAAAATAGAAGAAAACATATGCATTTAAATACATATAAATTTAAAGTGTGACACCTAAGCTTTTAGGTGTCTTTTACAACACATGATTTTACAAAAAACAAGAAAGTTATGTATTAAATGATTCAAAGGTTTACCATAAAAGTTTAAATTAGGAAACATGTTGAAAGAATGAAAATAAAATATATTGTTTTTTTGCAGGATATTCTGTATGTAGTATAAGAATAGTATATTTGCAACAAATCTCTACGCAGGATCAATAAAGTCTATTTATTTTCTGAATTATCTGTTAATGAGCATGTTAAAAGTTGCCCTGTTGAAGTTCATCTCCTGATTGTTGTGGTGCAATTAGACAGCATGCAAGGGAGCGTTTGCTTTAATGGAATACAACTCCCAGAATGCCCCTCGGTACATTATCCAATAGGAGCGTTGCTCAAGCAAAGCACCAGTTTCTAGCCAATGAAATTAAGGGAGGCTGGGTTCTCACATGAGACGTTGCAGTCCTGAAGCAGTCCATGGACAGCTCACACATTTGAGCAAAGTTTTTGGACTTCTGGGATTTAGTGCAGCTGGCGGACCCCCCTCTGTCAGCACTCCTCTCTGCAGCTGTGGTGTGCTCGGTCGCAAAGTTCATGACGGTTGCTGACGGTGACTCTTTGGCGCTCATCATGCCCGTCCGAGCAGAGTGCTGCCGAATAACCGGCTCGGCCTGCCCATCCTCGGCCTCTCTTGTTCCCCCTGCCCCGATCAACACCCACCAGCCGGGGGTGGCCACCTCGCTGCTGTACAGCGGCTCACAGTTTCGGGGCTACCAGAAGAGCAAAGGAAACTCCTACGACGTCGAGGTTGTTTTACAGGTAATGTGTCAATGACGAGCGCTGTTGTTTAGCACGAGTGTTTATTATTATTACATGCACAGTCAGCAGATGTTTAGCTGTAGTTGCTAACTTACCAAACGTTAGCTGCTCTAGTTTTTTTGGGGTGGGTTGTCTCTCAATACCAACACGCTGACCTAATTTTGACTCACCCCAGGTGACCGTGTGTCTTCCTGGCAGGTTGGATTTGCTCAGTATTTAACATGTTTGTCAGCAATATTAAGCAATATTATTCAGTTGAATTAATCTAACTACTAGTGTTGACTTTTTGTCCATCTAGCTGGGTTTATATCTGCCCCCACTTATCCTCTAGTCATTTATTTTTATCACAGTTGAGGACAAGAACATTTTTTGCACTTGTGATACTATATCATAATTAAGTTAAATGTGTTTGTCTTGGACAGCATGTGACTGTAGAGGACTCATATTTGTGTGGATACCTGAAGATCAAAGGCCTGACTGAGGTAAGCCCCGAAACTAGGTCAGATAGTAATACTGACCTTTATTCTTTCAAAGACTGAACACACACTGGTTCCCACTTGCTTCAATTGTATCAATGTTAGATTAGATGTAGACAAATTGCCTAATCATTAGGTCCAACCACCCACACTTCAGCTTAAGTGTGTCAAATGTATACCTATTACATTATGTAACATATGGAAGGGAAAAGGTCAGCAGGATCCTGGAGTGTATTTTGGCTGTGACAGAGTGGAGTGAAAGATGAGTAGTCGGGATGTGTGTGTGTGTCCCTATAGAGTTAGTGAGTCATATTTAAGCCTACAAGTGTTTATGAGAAAATTAGGTCACAAGGGCAAATGGGTATTCTGTCGCTTTCTTATATTCAGGTGCACGAAGGAACAAAATAAATTAAACAAAGTAAAATAAATAAATATAAATACAAAGATTCTGATTCTCCTGAATGCTTGACTTGCTGTGCAGTTAGTTTCAGGGGCTGTGCAGGCACTGATTTCCACAGATATTCAGGACATGTGAAAAGGACCTTATGTTTGTCACAAGGGTTGCATCACACTTACTGTAATCTTCTCAGCTGATGCATAGTTTGTGGCCTGCTGCACAACCTGTAAGTCAGAGGAAATCTGGAAATTTAAACACA
Organism: Pseudochromis fuscus; assembly: GCA_900323345.1. NCBI lineage: Eukaryota > Metazoa > Chordata > Actinopteri > Pseudochromidae > Pseudochromis > Pseudochromis fuscus. Next base: position 48,026 of record OOFC01049266.1, on the reverse strand, counting down.
GTTTGTGAACTAGTTTAATTTGGAAGCACCAGATGTTTGTTGTTTTTTTTTTTGGTCTAATTCTTTGCCTCTCTGTGTGACAGGAGTATCCCACTCTAACAACTTTCTTTGCTGGGGAAATTATCAGCCGGAAGAGGCCTTTTTTAACAAGGAAGTGGGATGCAGATGAAGATGTGGACAGAAAGCACTGGGTAGGTCACTGTTGTTTTGCTCTTTTCTGTTATTAAGTTTAAAATGGTTAGGTATTTGTGAGCATTTTCTACAGGATGTATATTGTTATGATTGAAAAGGCACAGTGAAACAGCTGCTCACTTTGAGACATGTTTAAGTTTTCTTAAAGCATACTGATTCTCCCTGAAAGGCTTATAAATTGTACAACGTTTTAACAATTAAAAATAAAAATGTACATGACAGATAGCCAATTGAAGAAATTTGCCAAACCTTATTCCAGCTGTTGTTGCTGATCCTCCCTCATTGTTTTTCACTCATCAGGGCAAGTTCCAGGCTTTTTACAAATACGCCAAAAGCTTCAACTCCGATGACTTTGACTATGAGGCGCTGGAACACAGTGATTATATCTTCATGAGGTGGAAGGTGGGTACATTATCAAACTGTGATCCTTCATCCTCCTCAACTCCGTGTCAAGTTCTGACCTCAGCTCTTCTTTCACACGCTCAGGAGCAGTTTCTAGTTCCAGATCACACCATCAAAGACATCAGCGGCGCCTCATTCGCAGGCTTCTACTACATCTGCTTCCAGAAGTCCACAGCCACTATTGAGGGCTACTATTACCACAGGAGCTCAGAGTGGTAATTACTTACAATCCTTTCACTGAGAGAGAGTTGTTTTTAATTTGTTGATGTGTTTTCTTATGCATATTACTGCCTTACTCTTGCAGGTACCAGTCCCTAAGCCTAAACCATATCCGAGAGCGCAGTATACCTATTTATGAGTTTCGGTGACACAAACGCACGGGAACGCTGAGCAAAGTTAGGGACAGTTCACGCTGCCCTGTGCTTAAACGGGATGGGAAGAACGGAGAGCCCTGTAATGCCATGAATGGAGGTGACCTGTTTTCCTCACTCGATGGGGGAATTAACAAGTGGTCAGACACTCTTCTGCTGAACTGAAAGAAAGAAAGAAGGCACAGAGGAAGAAGAGGACAACGATCCGTGAGACATGCACAGTTCTCACAGTTGAAGACAGACAGAACAGATGTTTGCATTTTATTTTGTCTCTTTTTTTGGCCTGTTTTTATGTTAATGTTGCTACTGACCTGATCTCTTTGCAGTCTCACAGTGTCCCTGTAGTTGGACATTAAAATATGTTCCTGTTTTCCTTCAGTGGAGAGAATAGTTGCCTTTCAGTTAACTATTTCAAAAGAAGAGTGTTAATGTTGTGAGGAGGAAAATCCACTGTCTACTCTTTGACACCCCATAGTGATTCATAGTGGGTTTATTGCCAAAAGGTTTCAACAGAAGCAAAGAAAAGCAGTGATTGGTTGATTACTGATCGTAGATTTGTTTGCTGTATTCAGGTAATACATATTTAGTAAGAAATCTTCTGTTTTCTCAACAACCCTGCAGAAAATCTGCAAATGGCTTCACACCTCATTTTTCTATGCAAGCCAAAAAGCACTAATGGGCAGGATTACTTCTTTTTTTTGTTTTTAAGCAGTAGTAAAAAGTATAAAAATGATAATTGCAATGTCCAGCAATTGAAGCACAGATATGTGGCGGTACATTATGCCTCAGATTGAAACATAAGATCTGTCACAGAAAATAAAAAATGTCTTAAACAATCAACCAGAAGAGAAGAATCCTCTGGAAGTGGCACATAACAGGCGTGATGGGAAGAGTGAAGATGTAATGCAACAAAAGCAATGCAGTGTTTTGAATGTGTGGACCTCCATACAGTCAATGGGTAAAAAAAAAAGTTATTTCTTTTCAGTTTCAAGGTTTGTTTGAGCTGTTTTATGTTGAAAAAGGACCGTGTGAGATGTTGCATGAAAAGATAAATGAGAACGAATGAAACCTCTTTAGATGCTTTAAGAAGACACCTGCTGCCTTACCATTTTAAATGTTTGTTTTCAAAACCATTATTTGATTTGAAATAGGAATCATGAAAGTATATTTCTGTGTTTGAAAGAAAGAATTGTACAAAAAAAAAGTTTCTCATCAACTTCTGAGGATTCTTAAAGTTTTTCTGAATAGAGTTGATGTAAAAGTTTTCTGTGGGGAGTGCATGTAGCATGCAGCTGCTCGCCTGGAGCGTGACTTTTTTTTTTAACCCAAGTAAGTGAATTGCAATCATAATGACTTAAAATTAATATTGTTTTTTATTAATCATGTACATAAAACTGCAAAATGTGCAATGCAAGAAGCAAATGTTTATTTGAGAGTGTGTCATTTAAAGTCTTGATAGGAATTGAATAATTAAAAAAAAGATCAGGTTATAAAGGAATTCTGCAATGAGAGTAATGTCTGAGGGGAAATAAAACTATTTCATATATGTCTCTGCATTCATGGTGGTTCCTGTATGAGGAGTTCAACTTTAACACCCAACACCGAGTACATTATATTATACAGCATTAGAGTGCAGTAGTTAAGCTAACTGGCATGACAGCAGCCAACACTAGAGGTCAGCTGTGCACCACAAACGTCACACTTCACTGTAGGGAGCACGTGCCAGGTTTCAGCCACGGAGTATTGCAGTAGCTGGTTTAGCTTGTACGCGGTAAACAACCTGAGAATCCGGCTTTGTGTTTGATGCGGGAGGTTCTGGGAAATTAATCAACAGATTGTTTTATGAATGTGGGAAATTACATCTTGGTGAATCAGGCATGCACGTGCTTGACAAATTTCTCTAAGTGGTGGCAGCATATTTGCAATGACCGCCTGTTACCTTTGACTTTTACCAGATCCAGTTAAACCCACGCGCTGGGATGAAAGTGCGGCAGTTTATTCATGATATTTATGATATTTTTTGCATTGTTGCCAGTAGGGTTCTGATTACATTAAAAAAAAAAAAAAAAAAAAAAATGTGGTTCAGGTGCACGTACTCCATCTATCTTTGTCACCGCAGAAGGAAACAGAATGTAATATGAGCAACCACTTCCTTATTTGACTTGAACAATGGTGGGTACCTTCTTAAAAACTCAAATGCTCAATGTTGCTAATTAATCTGCTTTTTACTTTGGGATCTGTCTCAGTGTCAGGGACAGACTCCAGTCACCCCGTAAATTAATTTTAATCCGTGTTGAACAAGTGTGGAAATTAAAATCATACTAATAAAAATACAGCACATAAAAATTAAACATGAGAAGATGTGCTTAAGATGTTTTATATGATGATTTGCAAATCATTTAAAATAGATACTCAAAAAGCAGCTATCCTCTTCTACAGAAAGAAAGAAAGTAACTTTGTGTATTTGTATTTTCAACTTGTAACACATCAAACGCCACAATATTGGTTTGTCTGGGAATATATTTTTTAAATGTTATTCATATTGTATATTTTGTTTTTCTTGAGTGACTGATCAATAGAAAAAAAAGGCTTTCATATATTTTTTCCACGCTTTTATTTCTTTAACACCTGAGGATGTAGCGACAACAGAAGGATCCTGTTATCGTCTTTTCACTAAATATTTTCTTTCTCTCACTTCATTCTGCTCCTCCTAAATTAAGTATTTTCCATCCATCCATCCATCCCCACTTTTCTAATGGTGCAGCTGCTCAAATATAATCAGCAGGTTTTTGAAAAAGAAAATTAAATCATCTACCCCTGATGCCCGAGATCCAAGTGGTGTTGTGAGTATTCATATTAGCAGGACAGTGTCAGGACATATTGTGGATGAAGAAGGGTGAAGCTTTACCAGAGGTGACCCTCATCTGTGTCCCTCTCATCAACTTTCATCAGGAAAACTTCTCTCATCTGTTCTGCTGTGGATCAGTCTCAGTGTGACTGAAACTTCAGAAGAAAGGTTTCCTTGCCAAGAATAGAGTCATTTAACATATGTTTCCACACAGTCCTGCCAGAGAATGTGGACGTGACCTGATTGTAACATCCGATGTATCTGACAGTGTCACAAAAGCCGGTCTCAGCGCCATGCAGGAATTTCCTGCAGGTATCACACATTTTCCACTTGTGATCGTCTGTGTGAGTCACACAGCCACGCCTGCTCTGGGTTGAGGAAATAAAAATACACCTGCAGAGCCTTCCTGCTTCAGATCCATCCATCAGTCTGAGAGGCCTCAGTGTTGCAGCTCATACTACTCTTATACTTTCATCATGGAGGCCGGGCGGTATCCCATCAGCGTCCGTTTAATTGGAGTGATGCACAAGGAGAAGAACAAAGTAAGAGCTTCTCTCTGCTTTTCTTGATCTGATTTGTTTATTTGAACTGAGTGATAAAACATCTGCATTTTCCTCCTCCAGATGTACATGACCTCTGTGCTGTGGTCCGACCAGAACGACATTGTAGTTTACAGAAGTATGGGGGAATTCAAGAAAATGCACGTGAGTATTAAATACTCTTTAAACTTTTATGCCTTGCATGTGTTTGAATAACAATTGGTGTTTAATAAAACATTTGTGACTGAATTTGTTTATTACAGAAAGAAATGAAGAGAGCTTTCCCACCTGCAAACAAGCTGAAAAAATCCGACAGAATCATTCCCAGGTTTCAAGGTGTGTGTGTGTGTTTACAGCTGGACTTAATGTGATAATAATAAATGGGATAATCACTAAATGTGTCCTGTGTGGTTTCAGATAAAAAGATGAAGCAGGGCAGCAGGAAGAAGGGCCCCAACAAGTCACTGGTGCGCCTGAAGTTTTTGCAGAAATATTGTAATGAGCTTCTGAGCTGCGACGCACAAGTCTGTCAGTCCATACACCTCATCCAGTTCTTCCACCCCAAGGAGCAGGACCTGCAGCCGGAGTTCGCCAAGAACAGGTACGCTCAGCATTTATTTCAACTGATTAACGCTCTGCAGTGGAGTGAGAAGAGACATTTCAAGTTGTTACAAGACTGAAAATATCCAGAATGATCCTTTAAAGCTGATTCAAATTAACTAATGACAAGGGGATACAAACAACTGCAACAAACAACTATGCACTTTCTGCTACATTCATATTTAGTAGTTCAAGGGTTACAGGTGTATTACATTGTTATCTAGTCATTTTTGATTATTTGTAACTGCAGCTTTGGAGCTTGGACTTTAAAATGTCTGTTTACACACATGTTTTAGTTTTTAGTACAATAATGAACAGGAACTGAAAACTGCACAACCACAGATCGGTTGGACAAACAGTCTGATAAAGTCTGATCTAACCTGGGAGGTGGCCAGTTTACAGCGTGGACACACAGCCTCTCCCAGTTTACCTCTTCTAGCAGCCAGTCCAGATAAAACCTCAGCAATTACAGTTAAAGGTGCAGAAGAACCTCTGAATGAACCCATGTCCCTTCCCCTCAGCATCATGATCATACCGTCAGAGGATGAAATCAAAGGCGGCGCCGGGCAGGGGGAGGTCGGCAACGTGACCCAGCCGTTTGTCACAGAGACGTACAGATGTGTGGCCACGTATGAGGCCAAAGACACCAAGAACAAACCTTTCAAAGTGGCCGTGGATGAAAAAGTAGACGTGCTCATCAAGGACAAAGCAGGTGAGAGTCAGTCAGTGTCTGATCAGTGGTTGCAACATTTTGGACAAGTTTAATATGAGCTTGTGTTGATTCAGGATGGTGGCTCGTGGAGAAGGAAGACAAGCGGATGGCCTGGTTTCCTGCACCCTACCTGGAGAAGCTAGAAGATGATGATGATGAAGATGAGATAGATGGAGTCGGTGAAAGAGGTACACACATTCTTGGATTCCTGTATATCTGTATCAACATCTGATCACCTGAGCGCGTGGTTATCAGATTACACGAGATTATACGTCGTCATTTTTTCCGCCCTGCAGGAATGCTTTACACTGCGGTGAAGAACTACAAGGCCACCAATCAAGACGAGATAACTGTGAGCATTGGGTCGGTGGTGGAGGTGCTGCAGAGGTCCGACAACGGCTGGTGGCTTATCAGGTATTTTAACATTAAGCTGAAGTTTATCCATCAAGTTAATTTAATAATGATTGTTTAACCAGGATGAGCTTGTGGAGACAATCACACAGACTGACTGGTTAAGAAGACAAAAAAATAGGAGGATTGATGATGAATAATTGATATTAAGGTTGTAAAATTGCGTGTAAAGCTGCATGTGAGAGGATAAAACATCACTCAGGAAAAAAATGAACATAAAAAATAAAAACAAAGACAACTCAGAGGGATTTTATCTTAATTGTTGCTAATACAAAATACATAAAAGGGTTGTTAAGTGGAGGATAAACTCCAACAGGTGATTTTTTTTCTATAGAAATCTTTTAATATGTTTTCACCAAACAAAAAAACTTTAAATTTAAGCACAATTCTTCCTTAAGAGACCGAGATCGAAACAATGAAGCAGACAAAGGGAACAAAATGTGATTATTATCAGGCAGGGAGCTGGTGTTTTCTTACATTATGAAAGGAGCAAACTGGAAAAGCAAGACAGACTGACATGTCAGCTTGAATAAAGTTTAAAAAGCATTAACATCAGGCTCAGTGAGGATCAGACAGACAACGTAACCAAGATGAATCATATCGAACACCAGACGAGTATGTGGTCATGCTCGATTTACATTCCTCTGCAAACAACACTCTGGGGCAGTGCAGCCTGTAAATATGATACAACACTGCAAAGGTAAAGCAAATAAAACAATCAATTCACAAACCCCTAAATTACTGGGTTGTTTCAGAGCAATTAAATTCCTTAATTATTATATTTAAACACTTAAAATAAAGGAATCACATCTACTTTGATATTTCCAGTTTTCTATCAGTGCTGACGGTCACCTCTTGTCATTGAACAGATACAATGGAAAAGCAGGCTACATCCCCACCATGTACCTACAGCCCTACAGTCAACCTCATATCCCCATGACCTCCCTCCATCCGGACCGCCGCTCCCCCTCCCCTCTCCTGGCCCCGTCCT
>OOFC01049266.1:28587-40940 GCA_900323345.1 Pseudochromis fuscus | reverse complement strand
TCCTGGCCCCGTCCTCCAGCCTGGAGCAGCAGTCCCAGCTCAGCCGCTCCCAGGGAAACCTGCTGCTGCTGCCACCTGTCAGGTCGTCCTCCCCCAACCCCCTCCAGCCAAACAGCAGGCTCATGTCCCGCTCTCTTGACGTCTTGTCTGACAAACCTCCCAAGAGGTCGCCAGTAAAGCCCCCCGCCTATCCTGCGAAGGCCTCCGCCTCCCCCACCGCTGCCATGCAATCTCCTCCACCCGTGATCATGGTGGAGATGGACGGACAGGAGGATGACCAAGGTCTGACGGAGGATAGCGAGGGAAGCTTTGTGAGCGACAGCACCGACTTCAGCCTCAGTGGTGATGAGCTCAGCTCCTCTTCAGCTTCCTCTTCCTTCCTCAACCTGAGCCAAAGCGCCAACGAAGCACAGCTGCGTTTCAGCCGCACGCCTCCACCCACGACGAGCAACTACCTCAGCCCAACAAACGGCCCAGGGGGGAAAATAATCCCCAGTGTCTCTGATCCCGCCCTCTACAAGGGGCCCAAATCACCCAAGGTGCCACCCAGACCAAGGACCCAGGAGATCCTCACCCGCTGCACCACTGTCACCCGCAAGAACGCAGCCAGAGGCGCCCAGTCACCCACGCCGACTGAGATCACCAGTCGATGAAGTTTCTAATAACAAAGTTTAGATTTTTTATTATTTAAGAATTGTATGTATTGTGTGGCCAGAAGAATAGACTGTTCATATTTCTACACTATGATGTGTGTGTGATCACTGTGAGAGCTACTGAAGGTATCACTACTTCATTGACTTTGATTAATTAAGAAACACTCAGCTCATGTCATTACTGTTGGTTTTATTTTCCATAGTGGAAACCTCCGGTTGTGCCTTATATGCACTGAAACTGTGACGAGCGCACAGACAGTGATTGATTATTTTCTTTTGCCTGCAGAAAAAGTAAAAGTCCAAAAACACCAACATGTGCAGGCTCCAACTGTACTTTAATGGGATGTGTATAATGATATATAATTAATACTCAAACACTCCACAGTCAGAATGTATTTGAATGTTACATTAGAGCTGAGAACAAATAAAAACATTTTTGAGAACTGAAACTATGTTTGTTTGTTTTTTGCCTCGGTTTAAAACATATTGGATGATTAGGTAATTAAGTTTTCCCCAACTTAAAATTAAATTAATGGCTAAAACTAAAGCAGATATAAGGTGAATAATCCTATTAAATGAATGAATCCTACATCTTCCGTAACACAACTACCGTATTTTCCTGGACTATTGAGCGCACCTGTCTATAAGCCGCTATTGAATTTATTCAAACAGTTTCATGTGGTCCACTCTGACCGGGTCTGATGTGACGAGGCTAAATGTATCGGTGGCACGGAGCTTGCTAGCTTGTAAAAAGCTAATGAGCTTCGTGCCGCGGATACTGAGCCACACCGGTTTTTAAGCAGCAGGGTTCAAAGCGTAGGAAAAAAGTAGCGGCTTATAGTCCAGAAAATACGGTAACCATATACTTTAAGACGAGGTCCAGGTCCAGAACTCAGTGCCAATAGACGGTAATGCAGGTTTTCTCTTTGAAATTTCAAGTCAAATGACACTTCCTCTCAAAGCTCCATCAAAGCATCACAACTGTTTTCCTGAGTAGAGTAATACACCAGTTATTCATATGTAAAGCCTCTCATTGTAATATATCAGTGATGCTGCAAGAGGTGTTTTCATTATTTAGTTTCACAATAATTTTCAATTAATTGATCGACTGAAAAACTTTCTGGTTTTATCCAAGTGCATTCAGTTTATAAAACAAAGGAAGGCAGCAGTGATGAATAAATTATGAAAATAGTTTATTGTTTTTCAGTCTTTCTCTGGAGTCTGAACTTACCCAGTAAACAACAAATTAATATTTTATAAACAGAAAACATGATCCGTCTTACATTATTGTTGTACTGGAACGATACCAACCTGAGGAAACCACAAGGTCAAACCTCCAGTCAGCCAATAGGAATTTTCTGCCCCTGTTTCCAGACAGTTACATGTGACATGTTGAATGATGTTCAATTTTAAAAGACTTTTTCTTGAACATTTTTTTAAGATGGTGCAAAAAAATCTTACTCCTTTTTAATCAAATATCTTTTTATTTTATAAACAATTGCGGTCACAAAAAAAAAAAAAATCCCCGGTTATTTAAGGAAACCTTGTTGTGTGGGTTACAAAAGGAAGCTGTGGTCGAGCCAGTAAAACAGGACTATACAACATTTCATAACCGCACAATGGTATGTGTTATGTATGAAGAGGCTGTGGTTTACTAAGTGTTGATGCTACTTCTTCTTCCTCCCATGTGTTCAATCTCCTCTTTTTCTCACTGGGACTCATTTTTTTTTAAATGGCAAAAAAAGGGCAGTTAAGTATTTTTATATTCTCCATAAAATCTGTATAAGAGAAGATGTCTATTTCTGTATCACAGCTGTCTCGTCGCTGCCACACATTCAGGGTCACTCCATCCAGATAATGGTCCAAGATAAGAGAAAAAAAAACTTCCAGGTTTTTTGTTTTCCTCCAGAAGTGAGTCATCTGTGTTCAGCCTGTTGATCCCTGTCAGCTGGCGACGGTCTGGCTTTGTAGAGATGAACAAAGCGGGAGACGTTTCATCCCCTCCTCTGTCGGCTGTTCCTTCTCATCTCCCTCCAGGCCGTCCTCGTCTGAACTCTCCTCACTTTCAGAGCCGTGTTTGCCATTGGTGTTGGCGCTCTCTCCGTTTTGTACGGTCGAAGCTTTCTTGGTGGCACTCATCTCATCAGCCTCATCTTCCTCTGGGTGATTTGGCTCTTCATCTTGTCCGCCATCACCATCATCATCATCATCGCTTTCATCCCGCCTCTCATCGCCGCTGCTCCTTCCTTTGTCCTTGTCAATCACGAAGAAAGGTGCGAGAGGAGTAGTATCCATTTCTTCATCTTGGTCCACACTGAACAGGACACAGTAGCATGGATTAAAACTATAACCTGCACCATCACATGTTATATTTTTGCTTTTATTTACCTCAACTGCAGAAGGTAACAGTCCTATGTAATTATTTCCTCTTATCTAATTTTCTAAATCAAAATCTGGAGCATCCAAAAATTTAAGTTACTGCATTACAAACTCCACATTTCAAAATAAAAGCCTCTAGTCCATCTGTGCACCGAAACACAAAACTTCTTAACAAGGCTTTTATTGTGAAATATTTGCAGACACATGATGTTTAATTATTCCTAGGCCTGTATTTGCAGTCCAACCTTGATTATGGTCCCAGCCATTGTTACAGCCCCACTTTGTACCCGAGTACACAGCATATTTCCAGGTATAATTTCCAGTATCCTGCATGGTATCGCTATCACTGCTCAGCTTAGGGAGATTAACAGTCAAATATTTTGTTCCCAGACAAAGCTTCATTGAGAAGTGGCACAGAAAGCTGCTCAGCAACTACACCGCCTTTTATTTGTCCTGGATTCTTGCGAGATAGAGAAACACAACTGCAGTCTTTGTGTTGAGGCAGAGGCTCAAATAAATTAATCGCATAGTTTACAAGACTGCAGACAATACTCGGTATTCAGCAGAAAATAAAGTTTCTCTGTGTAGCTCTCTTTGCAGAGCTGAGGACAAAAGGATGAGTGTGAGGAAGGAAACAAAGGCGGGATTCACACATACACCTGTGCCTTTAAGAGTTCGTATCGATATTTTATCTCGGTTACTACGCCCCTCTTCTACCAAACAGGAAGTTGCACCAGAGTTCAGTCCGAGCAAACAGATCTCTCTCACCTGGATGGCGCTCCAGCTACTCTCATCTTCTGCCACATGTAGTTCAGGAACATGGACGCCTGCAGCAGACGGCCAATCCTCTGCATGTGCCTCTCTGTGGGGGGGAGACGAAAAAATAAGTTCCATCGATCAGAACTAAAAGGGCATGATGGTTAATATGTATTTTTATTCATAATGCTCTCATTTTTACATCCATGCTTCTTGTATATATCATAATTATTTTTAAATCCTCCCACAGAAAAGAGGAAGAAGTCAACTCTTGAATTCAAACCTCCTTATCTAACATCTATGTCCACATGCTACTGTTCCCTGTCTTCATTTAAAGCTCTGCTACAGGATATCTTCCTGCTCCGGGGAATTTTCTTCACTGTTAATATCCTCTGTGGGAGTGTCTGTCCCGGCAGTAAATAAAAATGACACTTGTATTTTTAAATCAGGCCTTAAACCTGCTTCTTTCTATCACACCCACATATATGCATTTTATGATCACACCGCTGTCACACAGGCTTTAGCACCTCTTCAGGTTTTTGCTTTTGTTAATCCTCAATCCTGATGTTTATTAAGCATGTGTTTCTATATTGATGTATTTCAATAACTCACTGTCTAAGGTTTGCAGAGGCCTATAAATCTATAATGTGAGAGCTTTACAACGTTAACTTACAAATAATCCTTGTTAAAGCGAACTCTGCTGACCTGTGTACGGGATGAGACCCTCCAGGTGTGTTCGGGCTCCCTGATACTGCAGCAGCTCCTCGGGCGGGACGTGTGTGACGAGCACCTGGAGGACGGCCTGAGCGTCCAGACAGTTCCTGGCGTTGGTGTTCCACACCACACAGTAGCGCAGAAGTGACTCTGAGGAGGAGATTCAAAAGAGACTTAAGACTACTTCTTACATCCAAATGTATTTTTTCTTCCTTCTTTTCTAGTGGTTGTTTCGTAGTTTTATTTAACCCGTTACCTTTTTGATCTAGTCGAAGTTTCAGCACGGTCTTTTCCAGCAGCTCGCAGCTATTCTCCCCCTGACGAATGGCTGGAAGCAACAGGACAACAGGTCAAAATCAACAGATAATCAGTGGTTGCGATGCATTTACTGTTGTTAATGTAAATCTGCCGGTGAAGTGAATTTACTGATTCATATTTAAACAGATCAGAGGTACAGACAGCTTCATTTTGTTGTACTTTTTCAAAAAAACAAGACTCCTGAATGTGACAGGAACGTGTGATGATGTCATTAGAAAAGTACATCAACACGATTGCACAGCAGCGTCACTGCAGAAAAAACCCAGTGGGGATGAAGACACCTGTATAGCAACCAGTGAAGCTTGTTTACTATCAAACTATGAGTGACATTATTTATGTGTCCTCTAATAATAAGAAGAAGAATAGTAAAAATAACAGGGTGTGGGAACAGTGCTAAAGCTAAAGCTGCACTGGTTCCAGTATGAATAGGTGTGATCAATGCCACTAAACTTAGAATGTATCTGCCTTTTGTTTGACACGTACACTCAATGATGTAAGTACTTGGATACATCTGTAACTTCAAATACTTTCTATTGTAATATTGAAAAGGATGCAAACAGAAAAAAAGGTCAAAGGTTTAATTACATGCATCTCTCTTTAAAAAATTAAGGGAACTGAGTTTTTCTGAATTCGCTTTTAGTTTACAGGAAAAAAAAGTGATGTTGGCCACTATGATTAATCTGTCTTAATTTGTAGTAGTGCAACAGCAACAGTATCAACATTTAAAGTATTATAAACAGTCCGTGTTCAGGTGTTTTTAAAGTGTTGCTTACTTACTTGTTTTAAAATATGTCAAGACTTTTTTGACTCCATTTCACTGAACAAAAGATGACGACAGTGTAAAATCTACATGTTTGTTCTCAAGTTCGCAGATTCACCCTGTGACGGAGCGTGTGTGTGTGGGTGTGCGTGTGGCAACGCTCGAATGACTCGTCTCGAAAGTGAATGTCCTTTCAGACTGCAGCTGACAGATTGATGAGATGATAACCCTCAGTGAAAAGCAGACTGACAGATGAATCGCACATGTAAAATGCAAAGAAGAACAACAGGAGAAATACGCGAGTTGAAAAAGGTCAAGATGGCGGAGTAGACTCATAGGAGGAAGTACCTTTGATGACAGTGAGCACAGTGTGAGGCTGGTCCAGCGAGATGGCGAGACCCAGGGCTTTCAGATACTTCTTTTCATGGAGCAGGTTGGACAACTCCTGCTGCCTTCACACACAACACACACAACACACACACAGACATATGTTCACATGCACTGACAGACACATGAGCTGTATGCATTTGTAATGTGATTCCTGGTGTTTACTGCACATTAGCTCAAAGGAGAACAACCAAAACCTTCATGTGGTCTAACAAGTTAATACATTCACTACATTATGTATATAAACTGTATTGACTGTGTCTCTGTCTCAGTTTGTCATCACACAACTCATTCTTCTATTTAATTACACAACACATGGATCTGAATAGAATAGATTCATTGATGATAACATAATAAGAAAAGAGACAACCTGAAAAATACTACATGATTTCAAGTCCCTTGTGCTGATCATAACACCAAAGCTCATATTGTCCAAACACAATCCTCTGTTTATTTATAAAATCACAGGCAGATCTGATGTGAAAACGTGCATCACTGTCAGTTCTGGAGAAGCTGTGCCAAGATGAACAGCGACAGCGTGACAAGTGTGTGACGTTGGACGTTTTGATACTTACTTGAGTATCTGATCCTCCTGCTTGGCCTGTTCCTCTGCCAGCTCCACTTCTGTCACATCCTAATGGTGAGACAACATTTTAGTTTGCTGTGATAGTCTACTGACCTCAACAGGGAAAAATCTCAAAAAGGTCAGAGTGAAAGGTCAAGTTGGAAAAAAAAAACAGCTAGAAAAACTGAGGATAAAGGACACTTTGTTCACATCACCTTCTTAATCTCTTGAATCCAATAACATGGATCTTTGGGCTGTTAAATAACCAATATTGCACATCCTTCTGTACAAAATTTCCACTCTAGTTCTTTTAATCCAACCATAAATGGTCACATCATGGTTTTCTTGTCTTTACCAATTTCAATCTTTATTGATTTGCTTGCTTTTTATCATTTTCCTCATGAATAGCATTTCAGAGGAAAACAAATTAACACTAAGAGCAACACAAAAGCTATGTAGAAGTTAGAGTGCCAGTTAATAATCCTCTCTTTGTTACGCTCCCGTGTTCAAATGGTGACAAATCCCACTTACCACCCACACGGTGATGTTAGAGTCTGCCGAGCCAGTCACCATCTTGTCATCTTTGCGACTGCTGTGGAGACCCCACACTTTGTCCTGGTGGGCGTCCAGTGTCTTCACACACTCATTGGTCTTTATGGTCCACAGCTTGACTAAACCATCTGAGCCACTGAGGACAAATGAACCACAGGAATCATGAGCGAAAAGTCAGACGAGTGAAGATCTCGGAAGAGGAAATGTTTTGCACGAGGAGGCTGTGGTTACCTGGTGAGCAGCTGAGTGCCTCGGCTCACAAAGATGACTTTCAGAACTGATGCATCGTGGCCCTCGAACGTCTTTAAAAAATGAAGCAGAAAACCCCTTAACAAACACCAGTGCCCCCTGTGGCGCTTTAGGTAAAACTCGATCTTAACAAATACAAGACGACTCGGATATTGACACATGTGCACCCACCTTCAGGCAGCTGAAGTCCTGCAGGCTCCACAGCTTGGTGGTGCCGTCGGCAGAGGAGGTGGCCAGCACCTGGTCGACAGGAGAGAAGCAGACGGCCCAGACTCCACGACGATGACCCCGAAACACCCCCAGCAGGCCCACGTTCCCCTCCCCTGTTAAGGACCACAGCTTAGCCGTGCGGTCCTGAGAGCCTGAAGCCAGCAGCTTGTCATTGGGTGATACTGCGACGCTGTTTACATCCTGGAGGAACAGCAGAGGAGTGAGATGAGGCAGTGAAGAATAACTTCTCACAAAGTGGAATGAGTCATTTCAGTAGAATAAGAGCGAAAAAATGGAAAGGTAAACAGATGGGAAGGACGAGAATCATTATAAAAAGATCTAATCATAGGGCCTCCAGTGTGACAGATATTAAGTTGTCTTGCATTGAGTTTAAATCAGATATTTCCTCAAGAATGTTGAGCAGGGAAAAAAATGAAATGTATACTCTGCATCTCGAGTCACATCAGAAACAAAGAATGAAGTTTAACAAAAAAAAAAACACGTGACCTTTTATCAGCTCCATTTGCACCAAAATGTGTTTCTGCACTTCCTTGTGAGAAGGCTCAACCTTACAAAAAACATTTACATAACTGGAGACATGACTCGCCTGTGTGTGTGTGTGTATGTGTGTGTGTGTGTGTTAAAGTTACATGCACTGCTGAAAAAATCGGTTTATAATAAGTATGCAACATAAAAAAAATACATAAAACACAGAGAAAGGTTGAACATTTTAACAGCATGAAGGTGAAAAAACTAACATTTAAAAAAAACAAAGAACAGAAAAAAGTTGAATATATTAAAAATCTAAAGGTTAGAAAATCCAGAACATTTTAAAAGGCATAAAAGTTGGAAAAATGGTGAACAAAGTAATTTTTTTTAAACTGTTCATTTTTTCTTTTTATTAAATGTCTAATCAGATGAATCCTGTCAACACGTGTGTGGACACAACCTGAGCTTCAATGTTGGAATCTGGACAAAAAAATCTTCTTATATCTAATATGTAATTAACTGTAATTGCATTACATTTAGGGAAGGATTTTAAATAGTGCACTGGATTACTTTGTGATTCATTATCTGCAAAATACCAGAGTCTACAACTATTAACCACATAAGATACTTGTGTGTGCATATGTGTCTTTCTGTTATGCATGTTATCATCTACAAATGACAACAAGATTTTTCTCATATTTCTGGAGTGCAGCCATAATTTTTTGTCTTGTACCTTATCGTGTGCTTTCTCTGTGACACGAGCAGTCAGGTGATGGATGTCCGTCCCTGAAAAGTCTGCAGGTAGATCCCACACCTTCACAGTACAGTCCTGACTACCAGTCACGATGAAAGAGGCTTTCATCCTGGACACAAACAACAACAAAAAAAAACATTACCCTCAGGCAGCTGCACACAACCTTACTAATATCCATTTTTTAATCTACCACCTAATGATTAACCTGTGACGAGAAAGACTGCAGGAATGTGGAGTGTTACCTCGAACAGGAGATGGAGCCCACAGCATTGGTGTGGCTGCAGCCCTGAGCCACACATCGCACCCGACCACTGTCACTGTCCATCTGCCACACACGCACCGACCTGTCCTGATAACAAACACACAACACACAAAGGTCACTGACAACTTCTTTTCATTATGTAGATGTGCTGACACCTGAATATATGTATAATTAGGGTATTTTCAGTTCCTTGTAATGGTTGTGTGTTTACCTTTGCACAGCTTGCAAAGAGAGAGCCTTTTTTGAACACATCCAGAGTAAGGACAGTGTCTGTGGAAGATAAAAATAAACATCTAAACAACCAGCTACGCAAGTCAAGAGTTAACCACACAAAGCTCGAAAATTCATCTCCTTCTTTAAATGTTTCCTGTTGCTAGCTAGTAGCATTCAAGACTAATTATTATATACATTTTTATTTTGTTATGATTATTTACTCACTCACTACATTTTAAAATAAAACTTAGTTCACTAAAAATCATCAAATCAACTTAAAATGATTTCTTATCTTTGCTTCTGATGGCAACACACACTTATGATAGTACCATGGAAACTTCCTGCCCTCTTGTGAATGATCAAACCTCCAGCAAGTTTATTTCACATGTAGGTTCACACACACACATGCAGACACACACTGCCCTCTGCAGGTGACTCACCCGTGTGTCCGTAGAGGATCTGGCAGCTGTTGGTGAGCAGCTCGAACACCTTCAGCTGGCAGCTGTTGGTGGCCACCACAATGTGACTGTCACCTTTACCCAGGAACTTCACGTCCAGCACCTCGTCGTTGTAACCGACAAACTGCAAGCACATGGGCAAAGGACGCAACAGAGAAAAGTGTGTCTATTATTTCTCATATACACACACTCAGCTAGGTGACTAAAGTGCCATCTTGACAGTCTGCAAATCTGTACACAAAAGGAAAAGAGCTACATATATCTTATTGCTCTAATTTATTAATTACATGCAGTAGCAAATTGTGCCTCGTGTAAAGCATTTTTCTAAGGTAAGGGAACTGCTAATTTTTACTTTAAATCCCATATTAATCCAAGGTGTCATTCATAAATATCAGTACTGAAGCTAAATGTGTAGCGAGGGTACCTACTTGCTGCTGTGTGGTGAGAGCAGGCAGCTGGTAGAGCAGTATGTTGTGCTCTGCGGTGACAGTGGCCAGTCTAGAGGAGGCGGGCAGGTGAAACAGGTACGTCAGACTGCGAGGGTTGTCGTCATCTTTCTCTTCATCATCCTCAGACACAGAGGTGAGGGTGGAGGGAAGGTTCTGGGTGTAGACACAACGCGCCGTGCTGGCCTCCCACACCCTCAATACACCTGTTGGGAAAAAGGGAGAACAGACATACACATTTAAAGCTGTCCAATAATACAACACACACTGAAAGGCAGATTAGATTTTTAGGGTTGTTTATGTGCAGAACCTTTGCTGCCAGCTGTGACGAAATGCAAGTCTTTGCTCTTCACTCCAATCTGGGATAAATCTGTTTTCCCAGGCAGAAGTACAACACCCTCCACAGCCTAGAAATAAAGATCACACACACATAGGAACAACATATTTCTAAAAATGTCCTTGTTACTTGAATAAGGTCTTAGTAAAGAATGTAAATGTTCCAGTTTTCAGAACACTGTTGTTATAATCTCACCTCATAGACCGGAACTGTTCTCTTCGCTTGGCGACTTTTCAGGTCCCACACTGTACAGATTTTGTCTCTGCCAGAACTACAAGTAAAGATCATTACACCGTTAGCAGCCTGTTTTGATACAAAAAGTACCTAACATGCTCTTGTAGTACTTTGATTTACAACACCGGCCTATCTACTGAGCAGCTGGGTTCTCAGTACCTGACCATGGTGCCACCATCACGGCTGAAGCTGAGGGAGGTGACGGCGCTGTAGTGGCTCTGCAGCACACACACACACTGGCTGGTGCGCAGGTCCCACAGCCGAATGCCACAGTCCAGAGAAGAGGAGAAGAGCTGCAGCCGGTTGATATCTGGGTGGAACTGGACCAGGCTGCACAAACACACATGGAAAGTTACAATGTTTTATTTTTATTTTTGACTAAATTTAGATACAAAATCCACAGATTCTTCTGGTGACATTAGTGGCCTATAAAATCAGCATTTTTATTAATATACCATCGGCATTTGTACTGTATGCAGTTTTCGTTTATATCACACAAATGTCCTTTAACGTGCCAATCTGTTTGACTATTAACCTATAATATTATGTAAGCTAAAGAAATTCTGTTTGTGTAATTCTCTGGCCATTAACTGATCATATTCTCTGACTTAGTGCATACATCTTCAAAGCATGCAGCAAGCTATGTAGTAACAAATGATATATAATAATGAATAAATTCATAGACTCACTGTACAACACCAGATGACCCTTTAAGGTTGTGAGTGCAGTACTGCTTCACCACATCCCAAAGCTTTATGGTGCCATCACAGCCACCTGCAGGACAACACGGACACAAACATCATAAACTACATGTATGTTGCAGTGATCAGGCAGAAGCTGTTATCAGTCGTGTCACAGCTGACCTGTAGCGAGAAGCGTAGAGGTGGAGTCAAAGGTCATACTGGCCACAGGAACCGTGTGAATGGCCCTCCAGGAGCGAGTGCAAATGGCTTGCTTCCAGTCCCACTGTTTCAGCAGCAGAGCCCTGCTGGCTGTCACCAGCAA
Organism: Pseudochromis fuscus; assembly: GCA_900323345.1. NCBI lineage: Eukaryota > Metazoa > Chordata > Actinopteri > Pseudochromidae > Pseudochromis > Pseudochromis fuscus. The sequence goes on along the minus strand of OOFC01049266.1, from coordinate 29,199 downwards.
CTGTAGTGAGACACAGAGTAAAGATGTACATACTGAATGCTGTTTTTTTAGGCAGATGATTGAAAATACTCAAAGCCAACCATTCATCTACAAGTTTTAGAATAAAGCGATTAGGTGTTTCCCTACCTCATCATCACAGCTTAATGCAAATGACGTGATGTCCTCTTGATCATCCTGCAGACAACATTTGGACAAACATGAAAAAAGTTAAATACCTCCATCAGGCAGCAGACATTTAAGTGTAGATTATTTATATTAGGTGAAAGAGAATCACAAACCACTATTGTCAAAGACGACACAATAAAGTTTTTATTTCTCTATAAATCTTTGGTGATAATCCATAAAGCAAAGCTTATTCAAAGCTATCATTTGAAGTGGTACTTATGACACCACTTCAACATATCAGCAAGCACAATAATTTCATCTAACTCTTGGAAAATTATCTTTGAGATACTCTGAGGCTTTAGATCAGGGGTGTCAAACTCGTGCCACGGAGGGCCGAGACCCTGCAGGTTTTCTTTCCAGCCGGTCTCTCCAGCAGCTTATCTCACTGATTAGCTCCTTCCCTCAAATTAAAGGAGGTGTTGATGATTAAAATCACCTGCTTTAGTG
>OOFC01049266.1:10515-28567 GCA_900323345.1 Pseudochromis fuscus | reverse complement strand
TGGATCCACTGAACTTGTGAGTTTTTGGAGAGTTTCTGCTTGAATTTCTTTGCAGGATGTGAGAACAGCCTCAGAGCTGCTGTTTTGATGTGAACTGTCTCCATCCCGCTGCTTGATGCTCCAGAGGTTCTCAGTAGGGTTGAGGTCAGGGCAGGATGGTGACTATACCATGAGTTTCTCTTTCTTTATGTCCATAGCAGCCAGTGACAGAGAGGTGTACTTTGCAGCATGAGATAATACACAGTCCTGCATGAAGAGGATTTTTCTGCAGAAAGCACAGTTCTTCTTTTTGTACCATGGAAGAAAGTGGTCAGTCAGAAACTCTATGGACTTTGCTGAGGTCACTTTCACACCTTCAGGGACCCTGAAGGGCCCTTCCTGTCCTCCCCCCATAATTCTCACCAAAACCTGACTCCACCCCCTCCCTCCTGACGTCGCAGCCTTGTTGGGACATGGTGTCCATCCACCAACCATCCACTGCTCCATCCATCCAGACCATCCAGGGTTGCATGACACTCATCAGTAAACAGGACTGTTTGAAAATGAGTCTTCATGTATTTCTGGGCCCCTGCAACTGTTTCTGCTTGTGAGCATTGGTTAGAGGTGATAAATAGTAAGTTTACGGACAACTGCAAACCTCTGGAGGATCCTACACCTTGAGGTCGGTGGGACTCCAGAGGCACCAGCAGCTTCAAATACCCATTTCATGTTTTGTAATAGCATTTTAGGAGCTGCTGTCTTAATCCGATGAATTTGTCTGGGAGAAACCTTCCTCATTACACCTTTATCTGGACGAACCCTCTGTGCTCTGAATCAGCTACAAATATCTTCATAGCACAACGATCGTGCTTAAGTTTTTGTGAAATATCAAATGTTTTCATACCTCATTCAAAGGATTGCACAATTTGACACTTCTTGGCAACAGGGAGATCTATTTCTTTTCCACATTGCTTTAAACCTGTGGCCTGCTTAATAACATCCTTCTTAAGTAGTTTTCCTTAAAATGTGCACACCCAGCAAGCTAATTATCACAGGTGTCTGAGACTGATTTCAGTCACACAAAGAGCCCCGAGATACAATACCGTCCATAAGTTTAATTGAAAAAGAAAAAATGAAGTCTTTATGACACTTAAGTCCAATTTGCATAATAATTTGGAACATAGTGTATGTAATTTGCTTGTGTGTTTAATAATTAATATGAGCTGAAAATGTGAGTCTGAGTTTTTCAACAGTGTAAAATCTGTGTTTGATGTGAAACCACAGATTCTCCTTGGAGCCCCACAATCAACATCTCAGGAGATCTGAAGGAGAAGGAGTCTGTCACTATCACCTGCTCAGCTCTCACTCCCTGTCCACACTCCCCTCCTCGACTCACCTGGAGTCTCCAAAAAGACCCTCACAGCAACACAGAGCAAAACACAGATGGAACCTTCACAACTAAAATCCAGGAGACCATCACTCTGTCACACTCACATGATGGACACAACATCCGCTGCTCTGTCAAATATCCTGTGGATGGAGGAACATACAAGACAGCAGAGACTCAAGAGACTCTCAATGTTTCATGTAAGTGATGCTGTACAGTGCAGGTAAATGCAGAGATGAATCTGCTCTCCTCTTGTTCCAGTTGTTCCTCTTTTCTGATTCTCCCTTTCTTGTTTTATCACCATGTGAAGTTCTTCTTCCTGAACAAATACATTTGATAACATTTGAGTTTATGATTAGGCTCGTCGGCACATGATGAAGGATGTGTGTGATGATTCAAGTTTATAAGGAAACTTTTCTTTTCTTTTCTTATCTCACATGTCTGTCACATGTTCCTCAGTGCCCCAGAACAACGTAGCATACATCAGTCTTGGAGGAATCGCTGCGATCATCCTCCTCATCTGCCTGCTTGTTGGTGTTTGGTGAGTATCATCTATGAAAGCATCAGACAATATGTAGGGCCTACTTCCATGCCATGAAGCTTCAGCTCGACCTGAACTGAATGTTTAAAATTAAGATACGATGACTGAGTGATGTTTCCTCTACGGCTCCAAAAAAAACCCAAAAGTTTGATCCAAGCTCCTCTTCACACCATCTGCTCTGTGACTGTGGTGTTTGCTATATTTTTCCCAATTCAAAAACTAAAACCACCAACAAATGTCACAACTGACTTGTTTTCTCTGTGCATCCCCCCGTGCAACAAAAAATAGAAAATCACCAAAGTGAAACTCAAATCCTCCCAACCTCCACCAGTATGATTTTGACTTACTCTCCATTTCCAGCACCCTGTCTGCTTAACCACAGTGTAATCATTGTGACATCTCTCTAATATTCTCATCCAGGCGATTTAAGAAACATCAAACTCAAGGAGAAGCTCAGGTGAGTAATTGTAAAACTTAATTCATATTAAACTTCACTAAAGTGTGTGGAGTGAGTATTTTGTCTTAACAGAAAAGCAGAAAGGTACTGAGTTGATTTAATTTCAGGAAACATACTAAATGGGACAAAACAACATGTTAGCAACCATACAGTCTATGTTAGCAACACACCGTGGTTTAAAAAAAAAACTAAACCCAGAAAGCAATCGACCATGAAAGACTGTAGAAACCACACATCTGTTCTGTAAGTTATTTTGAGCAGTGAACACAGTCAGGCTGGTTAACAGCTTTAAACACATCAGAGACATATTTTGGGTCTTTAGATTTTTCCATGAACAGCAGAAGTGCTTTAAAGAGCAGCAGAAGTACTACAAATGTATTGTATTATTACCGTATTTTCCAGAGTTTTGAGCGCACCTGTCTATAAGCCGCTTTTGAATTTATTCAAACAGTTTCATGTGGTCCACTCTGACCGGGTCTGATGTGACGAGGCTAAATGTATCGGTGGCACGGAGCTTGCTAGCTTGTAAAAAGCTAATGAGCTTCATGCCGCCGATACATGAGCCACACTGGTGTTTAAGCTGCAAGGTTCAAAGTGTAGGAAAAAAGTAGCAGCTTATAGTCCGGAGAATACGGTAATTACAGGCCATTGAAGACTAGTAGTGTTGACATTAGAACTGTTTGCACCAAATGAAAAAATGAAGAACAAACATCGATGCAGTCCACACATCTGACCTGACACCTCATTAAAATACTATATTTTTCTGATTGGTTGAAATGCTCTGACATCACATGGGCTCATTTCAAATGGTAGGTTCCATGAAATCGTCCATCACAGGGGAATTCTGACTTTAAATGTGTCCAACAGGCTATTTATTAAACATAAGTAATTATTTAATGCCGTGTGGAAAGATTAATTTCTTTTTCTGTACTCAGAACCGACCAGGTGAGGAGCTCGCTCCTCAAATGCCGGCCAATAAAACAGAGGAAGACCTCCACTATGAAGACATCAGTTTCTCCAGACGTCAGCCTCCCTCTGTGTCAGTGCAGTGCAATGAAGAGCAGCAGGAGACACTGTATTCACAGGTCAAAGTGGCCAAGCCGCAAAACAGCACAGAGGATCTCTACGCCCAAGTGAATGAAAAATAATTTCTGTTTGCGATCTTAATATTCTGCTTCAACAATATGCTAAAGATAAGATAACACAGCCATCTTTACTGACCACAGCTCAGTGACAGGAAACCCCTACACCCTGCATGGTTCTGTCAGCTGTGATACCATCAAAGTTCCTATTTGTGTTGTGACCTCACATGGCTGTTACGGTGCGATAAGGAATCAACACAAATAGAGTTGCTGCAAACAGAGAACTGTAAATGCTAAAAATCAGCACCCACATTACCAGTGCAGCACAGGATCATATTCAGCTTTGTGATAGTTCATTTGCTTGTCTGCTGTGCATCTTTTTCTTCCAGAAAATAACCAGTCATTGTTTCTGCATTTGAAGATGTTTATTCATTGCACTGTAATAAAAACCTTTGCATAAAATTACCTAATAATCTCAGTCGCATCTATTGGTCCAACATTTCACATATTGTGTGTAAACATCACCTGAAATCAAACAGTTTCAATCACAAACATTACAAAAGTGTCAGGATGAATAATGCATAGTAATCCTCGGCCCCGGTGGAAATCTGCTACGATGCTCTGAGTAGTAAATAAAAGTTAATATCAAATTTAAAATAAAGGGCTCAGTCTAAAATGTATTTAAAAAGTTGCTGCTATAATTCACAATTTCAAACCTTTTATTCAGGAGAATAGTTCCAACTGTATCTGCTCTTTAAGAATTTAGCTTTTAAAAAATGGTCTCGGGCTTCAGCCTGTAAACACTAGCAGCCTGGCCACTGTATTAGTAAAAGGCACTTTATGTTATACTCCAGTACCATACCAGGAGTGGTGAGTGAAAGGAGGTAGTGACATTAGCATTTCTCTCACAAACCTCCCTCCTGCCACCAACCAGCACCAGTCCCTCAAGTGTTGCAGCATTAGTGAAAAGTAGTGTCCACAAGGTAGGCATTGCATTGTAGATTTTTCCTCTCCCCAGAGAGAAAGACAGGGGCCACTGACTACGTTTTCATGCACAGAGAAAGTGGCATGGCTGCTGGTCTATGTGAGGTGAATAAATACGTGTCTGGTTGTTTTGGTAAAGAGAGCTCAACATGAATTTGATTAAGCAGCACGTACCAAGTCTCTTATACTAGTAACTGTTGTTGTGAAAGAGAAGTGGGATGTTTCTAGGATGCTCAGCTTTAACCAGGTGAACTTAGTTAACCTGGTTTGTACTTCTCTGTGTATGTAAACCCAGTCAGCAGCTCCAATTACACCCTAAAAATCTGACTCCTGTTGCATCAGTGCCTCTCTCCCTGCTTCTGGATGACCTTCTTGTCAGGAGGGTTTTAATTGTGCACTCTGTCCTCCAGAGCCTTCAGCTCAGCCTCCACCTGAGGAGGCAGATCAGCTCCGACCTGCTGAGTGAAGTAGGCCCTCAGCTCCTTGGTCTCATTCTGCCAGAACGCCTTTGGCACATTGAACAGGGCGCCCATATCCACACTGCTGCTCAGGCCTTTAGTGTCGATGGCGCCATCTTCTGGCAACCATCCGATAATGCTCTTCTTGGCCGCCTCCTCCTCTCTCTCTGTGCTGCAGCGCTTGAAGATCCACTCCAGCACGCGGGCGTTCTCGCCAAAGCCAGGCCAGAGGAAGGCGCCGGTCGCGGGGTCCTTTCTGAACCAGTTGACGTGGAAGATCTTGGGCAGCTGAGTGGGGGCCTTACGGCTTTGCATGCTCAGCCAGTGAGCGAGGTAGTCGCCGAAGTTGTAGCCGAAGAACGGCCTCATGGCGAAGGGGTCGTGCATGATCACCTTTCCTGGAGGGGAAATTTTAAGTAAATCTTAATCACCTCATCAATAGGACAAGCCTGTAATGTCTGTTAGGTCAGTACAAAAAAATAAATGACCCATAAAGTACAACTCTTATATTTTTTTAAAATCCTGTGTGTTTGTACCTTTATGCTCAGCAGCTGCCGTGGCCTCAGACCTCATGGCAGCTCCCACAAACACACCGTGCTGCCAGTTGAAAGACTCGTAGACCAGAGGGACTCCTGACAACATCAGATAAAAATAACACAAAAAAGTTGATGACAAGGGTCAACATTATATCATATTTACTGCACAGTTTGTATGGGCATGCACCTCAAGTGTATGCTGTAATGACTTAAACTTTCAATGCATGAAAAGATAAAGATATGTCATGACTGTGATCTATTTTAGAGCTGTCAGAATGATTCAGACTTAATATTTCTACCACAAACTTCTAAGAATGATCACGACTGCAAAGCTTTATTAAAAAAACCTTTACAGATACTGAAATACAAGAACAAGTACATAGCAACTGTCCAATTAAAAATAACCTTTAAGAAAAGTAATCATTCTCCACAATAGCTTTTATCCTTATCTGGTTGGAACAGTGATGTTAAGCAAATTAACTCAAGCTATTTTTGTTTCTTTCCTTGTGTGTCAGTCTCAAGGACAAGCAAGAGATGTCTGTTTCTATAAAGAGGGAAAAAACCTCTTCCTGCATATTGTGCAAAGCGACACCAACCTTCCGGCCTCCTGCCACCAAAGATGATGGCGTCAATGGGGACACCCTCCTCACTCTCCCACAGGGGGTCGATGATGGGACACTGGGCCGCGGGGGCGCAGAAGCGGGAGTTGGGATGGGCGCAAGTTGTCGAGCTCCCTGTGTACAAAGAAGAACAGTTTGCTCCACCTTCAGAGTTCTGGATGTCACAGTAATTTAGCTGAAAACCTCTGTCCATGTTAACTCATGTGGTGTCTGATCTTCAGGTCAACACACTTCTACACATATCCTTTAATTCACCACTAGATGGCACTCTACACGCCAATTACTTGCAAGTGAACAGTCTTCCTGATACTGATGTGTTGAAAGCAGTGAAAATGAACAAGCATAAGAATATGAGCAACTCTGACAAGAACCAAATGTGTTGGCTGGAGGACAGGTCGTTGAAGTGTTGCCCAAGGTTAACTGATGGGGAGAGATGCTGGCCATGATGAGAATAAAAAAAAAAAAAGTACATAAAAAGTGCATCTTCAGTTTGCTGTGTAGCTGCAGTTCAACCATGGAGTAATGGAAGAATGTGGCATATGTACAGCTGAGAGAGGTCAGAGATGTGCACAATATTATGTAGCTATTTGTATTGTTGTGGATTACTGGTGACCACTATGACCGGTCAGTTCACTGTTCTAATAAGACTTGTATTACTTGAACTGTGGGGAGATGCCTTGAAACAAAAACTTGTTAAATTGTGCACCAGTAAAAACAGCGAACATTCACTGATGTTCATTCGAGGTGAAATCCTCACTCCACGCTGATGTTTAGAGGTGGAACAAAATATCGATGCAGCGATATATCATCGTCCCTCCTCAGGTGATATGAGGATCGATATGCTGGTGCCAAATATCGATACCTTAATCAATATAATAAGGCGCTCTAAATCCTGCCAGATTTCCCTGCCAGCTGCCATTTCCCCAGTGTCACTACTTCATGACTCCACACGGTGGCGTTCATCACATGAATGAGGGAGACTTGGGTGGAAATCATTTGGCCGAAGAAGAGTTTGGACAGGTATGATTGCAGACAGCAATGCTACCAGAAGAAACACCCTTTCCATGTTTAAGTCCAAAGTGTGGACCCATTTTGGCTTTTGCAACATTGAGGGAACAACCAAGCTTAGCAAAGATACTGCCATATGCAAGAACTGGCTTGCAAAAGTAAAGTACACAGACAACACCACAAACATGCAAACCCACACACAACACCTCCATCCTGAACTCCTTACAGAGAAAGCAGGTGATGCAGCTAACATTTCAACTAACATGTCTGCAGCTGTTAATACAATGTTTATAGCAAAGCATCCTTTCTCATCCCTGAGGGCCACGAGCATTACGACGTCCATCACCGGGTTCATTTGCAAGGACCTCTGCCCATACAGTGTAGTCGAAAATGAAGGGTTTTGAAAAATGCTACACCTTGGAACCAAGGTATGAAATACCTTGATATCATGATGTATTGTTATGTGATTGTCATGCAAGATATTGTTGTATCGTGTGATAGTACCGATATCGTGAGCCATATATTGCGGATTGTATCGTGAGGTACCCTGTGATTCCCTCCCCTACTGATGTTACCTTGCTTCCAGGTTTTGCCGTGCCAGTCTGTGAGCGTTATCCCAGCAGCAGGTGGGGCAAGCCCCTCCCACCACACTCCTCCATCGCTGGTCTCACCAACGTTAGTGAACACTGTGTTTTTGGCAATGGTGGCCATGGCATAGGGGTTGGTCTTGTCCGAGGTGCCCGGGGCCACACCGAAGAAACCGTTCTCTGGGTTGATAGCCCTGAGTTTACCTGCAGAGAGGTTTTATTTATTGCACGGCATGTGGAGTGACAGAGGGAGTCCGTGTATTCGACCTCTGGACTCACCCTGGCTGTCAAACTTCATCCACGCAATGTCGTCACCCACACACTCCACCTTCCAGCCGGGGAGAGATGGTTTCATCATGGCCAAGTTGGTTTTACCGCAGGCGCTGGGGAAGGCCGCCGCCACATAACGCTTCACCCCCTGAGGGTTGGTGATTCCCAGGATCTGAGGGGAGAAGAGAGTAGTGATTAAAATTACAGGGCATCCGTTGCTATTTGGGGATTGAAGGCTTTTCAGCATAAGAGATCTAAACAGTTTAATTTTGTTGCCATGGAGTTTCTCAAGTTTCCAGCTCTATTGTGAAATTTCAATCTGGTCAGAATCATAGACTGTATGTAGAAATGAGGAAGCAATCGGGTCGCAAAAATGAGGCAGAAAAAAGTCTAAAACTCCTGATGGCCACTGGATTCTGGCTTCAATTGATTACAATTCAAAAGTTGTTATTTTCAATCATGAAATACTCAGTTAATAATTTTTTCCACAAGTCATTCAGATGTCATTAGCTAAAGTTAATTGTTCTTATTAATGACCTGGTGGCCCATTAGAACCACAGTTTTTTCTTCAAAATAAGGGATATTTAGGGGGGTGGTCTCCAATGAGACCAGACCTGAACTTGTGTCTCATTCACATTGGGCAGTGTCCTCAGGTTCAAGGGTCAGACCCGCCTCCTCACTGCTCCCTTCATACCCAAAAATGGTCATTTCTGGCTCCAACCAACCAACACAGCAACGTTCAAACACAAAACTCCTGACTTCAAAATCCGAGTCCACAAACCAACAGAAATCATCATGTTAGCTTCCTCCATTCTACACAGTCTATGGTCACAACATAATATATTATACCCCATTCTCACCAGCATGTGCTCAGCCAGCCAGCCCTCGTCCTTGGCGATACGGGAGGCGATACGCAAGGCAAAACACTTCTTCCCAAGGAGAGAGTTTCCTCCATAGCCGCTGCCAAAGGACATGATGGTCCTGGTGTCCGGCAGGTGAGATATCAGCACCTTCTCAGGGTTACAGGGCCAAGAGTTAATTAGAGGAGCTGGACGGGGGAGAGAAGAGGAAAAAATGATAAATTTTATAAGAATTGATAAGAATCACAAATAAAACTTGAATCTTCTTGGAGTCTGTACCTTTGAGAGGAAAAGGTCGCCCCACAGTGTGCTGACAGCGGACAAACTCCACTCCTTCAGCCAGTTTGTTCAGGACAGGAGTGCCCATGCGCGTCATGATCCCCATACTCGCCACGACGTACGGCGAGTCTGTCACCTTGAAGAAAAACAATATATTTATCAGCCTGATCTACAACTTCAGTGGGTAATAACCATAAAATGTGAGAGCAAGTAATTATCATACCTAATAAATCCCAACAATAAACTACAGAAACAAAGCAGCACAGCCGACTTATTGTTTTATTACATACTTTCAGCTGAATATGAAGTATTCAGAGAACAAGAGTCGGTACCTGGACGCCGTATTTAGTCAGAGCTGAGCCGACAGGACCCATACTGAAGGGAATCACATACATGGTCCGACCTGCAGAGAGAACAGCCACACATTAATGAAGTTTATTTCACAAACACATAAAACATCTGGTCAATAAACAGCTAAAGAAAAGGTTTTTTGTGACTTCCAGATGTTGTAAGTCCCTCTGCTCTCAAATATATGTTTGGGTCTTGGATGTTTGACCTCAACAAAAAGATGAATGTTGAGTTTCACAGTTTTAAAACGCATCTGCTCAAAGTGCTGCTCGGGGGGGTCTTTTATCAACTTTTATCCTCACTGCAGTGACGTACAGGTGAACTCCAGGACCCCGTGACATCACTGCTGGGTGTGACTATAGATACAAAATAGACCCTGTTCACACGTGATTTTAAGTTACATCACAGGTAGTCAGACCACAAGTAAACACAAGTGTAAATGGTCGCTAAAACGCACTGAGATCTGATCACTCACACCATGCTGAGGTGGTCTGGGACTGCAGACTGTGTATAGAAATGGACGAAGTAAGTGTGACGTCACCCGTTGGGTTGTGGATTCTTATTTTGAAGCCAAGAGATCAGTATTTGAATGTCGCCATGTTGGTTTTTGGACACAGAAGTGACCATATTTGGATATGACAAAAGGAGCGAGGAGGCGGGTCTAACCCTTGAAGCTGAGATCCCTGTCCAATGTGTATTTGAGACTCGACTTCAGTTCTGCTCATACTGGAGACAAGGCTTGTTGATCCACCCAACCATGCTGCTAAATATTCCTCTTTTTAAAGCCTAATATCTACTTATTTAGGATTTTTTTTTTTAAAAAAACTACCAGATCACTGATGACATTACTGAACTAAAGGCACTAAAGGCCCTCTTTTTTTAAGCCGCAATTGCTTTGTCGATTTCTATATACAGGCAATCTCTGGGTTGCATGTAACACCATATCTTTAATAGAGTAAAGGCTAATGTGTCCTGATGCGTCCCCAGCAAAGACAACTGGGAATACATAATCAATGCAGATCGTTTAGTCTCCTCCATCTTGTCTGCGTTCATTTACAACTCATAAACGAATTTGTCCTCTCACCTGAAACAGATGGACAGTCTGTACATGTACAGTAATTCTTGAACCATTTGCCTTCTCCTCTCATTTAATGAACTGTTTTCAAAATCTGACACTTTCCTGGCAAGTGACGTAAAAACCGTGCACAGGCCCTGATGTTGCTGTAGTGACATCTGAACACAACATTTGCCATCAGTTCACCCAGGACACATTCTAAAGGGGACATATTATACTGGTTTCAGGGAACTTTAAATAAGTCTTTTACACCTCCAGAACATGTCTGTGAAGTTTCTTGGTGAAACTTTGATCCTGTATTTCAGTCTGCCTCAAAAACACTCTGCATCACCTCTGCCGAGAACACGCTGTTTTCAGTTGCTGTCGCTTTAATGCGCTCCCCTCCGTTGCTCTGCACTGACATCAGGACGCCATCGCTATAACCAGGAAACCAGTGCAACGCAAGGAATCGAAAATGAGACAAATCCACTCCACTGTGAGGCTGGCAGCTTGTGTAACTAAATGTGCAGTTTTAACAACTCAAACCGAGTTTTGGGTGCACTCATGTCGCAGCCAAACTTCTCTTGTAATGGAGAAATCCAAGAAGGTGGATCCTACACTTCTGACGCTGTGGGAGACCACGTGGGATACTCTAGTGGGATTGGTTAATGCAGCATCTGTCAGATGCCGTCTGAGCTACTTATGTCACAGCAGAGCAGAATCCAGAACAGCTCGTTTTACCACAGGTATTTCTCTTCAAGCAGCTCACGCAACAATGAGGTGGTTTTAATATCTCACTCTCAGTGGGCTTGGAGGCAGCCAAATACCAAACAGTACATATAAAAGACTTTAAATAGTGGATTTGCCATAATATGTCCCCTTTAAAGTAGTGTGTAAACAGGGTCATAGAGCACTCCTGACCTCACAAACTGCAGGTACTCTGTGTAGAGAGTGTGGAGACAAGCCTAGAAACTAACTGACCTACTCTCCTATCCCCTCCTAGTCCTATCCAAGAGGTGGGTAATGTTGAGATTAAAATATTACTTATCAAAATTATAAAACTTCAAAGTTGAAAGTGATGTTCAGTTAGAATGAAGGGAAGCTGAAACCGTGTCTTCTAACAACCATGGATAAAGATTTTGTTCCCATTCAACAACACACCTGCCATGCTGCCGGGGAAACGCTCCTGTCTCGCTTTCTGCCAGTCGGACTCGCTCATCCAGCTACCCAGCTGGCTCTTCACCCCTGCAGCGGGGATGGGGATGGTGTCTCTCTGGTTCTTGGTCACAATCACCGTCTTGCTCTCCACCCGAGCCACATCCTTTGGGTCTGTACGCGCCAACCAACTGCCAACCACAGAATTAATGAAAAACTACCAGAACAGAACCAAACACATGTAATTGGTGATCTATTGTTCAGCTGCACACCCCTCACCAGTTCTCATATTTGGGAAGCCTCCTGACCATGCCGTCCCTCTCCAGACCCGCCAGGATGTTGGCCGTCTCCTCTGGCGTCCCAGTCACCACATGTACGCTGGAGGGTTTGCACTCATCCACCGCTCCTTTCACGAAATCAGCCACCGCCGGCGGAAGTGAGGGGATGGAGGCCAGGGAACGAACCCCGACACTTGCCCCAACCCCACCATGCCTGAGAGAGGAGGAGAAGATCAGGAATCAATCATGGTTGATGATCAGAGGAAATTCCACGAACCTTACGTAAACAACATTATGAGATTACAATTTGATGAAGAACAGCACAAATAAACAATACAAATATCAACAGATAGATTAAAAAAAATGATTTTGTTTAGTGGCAGGAGACCTGACAAGTCTTTCTGGCTTGGGTGTAACTTTGAACAAACACAACTGACTGACACAGCTGTAAAGCTGACAAACTAATCTGTTAATTAAGTCTTTTCTAACACCGTCCAATGTTCATTCCTGTGCAGAGATATTTTCCTGCAAGGCCTTCCACGTGACATTCGTCCCAGATGCCTGCAGTTCCCGCTGACAGTCTGACACTTGTGTAATCTTTCATTTACGTAATGAAGCATAGCTGAGTTTATAGCCAGAGTTCTACAGTCAATCATGAATGATGGAGCGTAAACAACAAAGCTGGAGAATACACAGCTCTGTCTAATCTCATTCAAACATTTACGATCAATATTTATTGCTCACTGAACCTGATTCCAACCACTTGAGGTTTATCCTGGTTATTCTTTATGACTAAAATATTGTAGTACTAATTGGTAATGAGGAAGAGTACACAGAGTTTACCACACATTCCCACTTCTTTTTCATTAACCAATCATTAGAGACCAAAAAATGTTTTAAAGGGATGCCTTTGTTGCCCTTGGGGGGTAATTAGTGCAACCTGAGAGCCTCAAACTGACTTCTCCACATAAAGAGAGGCCTGCAGAGGGGCTGGCCTATTGTTTGTTAGCACCGTGATATTCACAAACACAAGCCACTGTGAGGGCTGTTGCTATTTATGCTGTTAAAACACAAGCCTGTCTGTCCCCTGTCTGAACCTAGCAATGGTCCAACAATGGAATATGCAATGTATGTCCTTTGTTTTCTGTCTGTCTGTGGATGACCCCCGGTGACCTCTTCAGTACAATGAAAATTCATATATAACCCTCAGAGGAAATGTAAATAAACATTTTAGTAGTAAAATAATTTAACTGGCAGCACAGGTCACACTCTTTCACTCACGTCTCAAACATCAGAACCGTCATGGAGGCACGTGGCTCCCAATTGGCTGCAGCGAGTGTGTCATTATCATGCACGCACACTCAGACACACTTCTACTAATGCATGCAGAAACACACGTAAATCTGGTCTGGATGTGCAAAGGGCACAAGCAGTAGCAGGCATGTTAACATGTAACCAGGCAGTCTGTAGGAAAGAGCTGAGACCAACTTAATACCAGATCAGGATTCAAGAATGACATGGAAACTGAGGCTGGCAGCTGAAATTATCATCTTTATAGGACCATTTTTAATTGTTGGTAAAGTTAAACTCTTATAATCACTCCTACCTAACAGCTGCTCAAATTGCTATTACCTGTGTGTGCAGGTTTTGGATGACGGGCTGTGACTCCACTGCTAACGTCAGCATGCTGACACGCTAACAATGGCAATGCTGACACGCTGATGATGTATAAAGTTTACTGTGTCCACCATTTAGTTTAGCATCTGAACATGACCACACACAGACAACACTATTTTGTCATAAACCATAAATCCCTCCAACAGCTGTGGAGACATTTCACATAAGGAGGATTACCAAAGTGAGCAGGATTCAGCCTCTGGGGGACATGAATGTGCTGGTGTATGATTTGAAAACAATCCATTAAAGAGCAGTTTGTATCTTTTAGTCTCAATCACTGTAGCATTGCTTAAAATGATCACTTCCAGGAGAAAAATGTGTTGGCCAAGTTATTTTTCTCTCTCTCTCTTAAGCTTTAACATCAAGACCTGTGCAGATTAATGAATGATCAGCAACACAGAAACAGATAAACAATCCTGTCAGCGTATCACAGCCCTACAGACTGACCTTCAGCCCCCAGAAATCCAAAACTGACTGAGAGACTGTGCTACATTTGTCTGTGAAAGATTGTAGAGACTGATTCAGCTGATATCACAGTCTCTTCCTCGTAGACAGTGAATGAATCACCCCTGCTCTCGAACATCCACCCAGTCACGCTGCTAATTACTGTAACCACTTGGGTGGTGTCCAGTATTATCTCCAGTAAGCCTGGTATTAGAGAAAGAAAGAACATGAGCTTTATTCACTTCAAAATTAACCAGCAGGAGCAGCACAGGTTTGTTAAATGTTAAATTTCTTGCTGAGACACTCATAGCTGTTGACTTGACACTGAAGATAAAAGGGGCGGGATTAGCAGATAAGTTCTTCCAGACCGTCTGCATCTTTGTTAGAGATCCTGAGCAGACTCTGACGACCTTTACTCCCAATTTTCCCTGCAGACACTCATCCCCTCATGCCTGTGTCTCTGTCTCCCACCTACCCCCGGCTCATTCCCCATACCTGGTGGAAACAAGCATGTTGCTACTTGACAGGTTAGCTCAAATGAGCGGTCAGGAAAACCTGCAGTAGTAGCCTCATTTGAACGTCACTATGGTGGTTGTTTGGAACCAGAAGTGACCGTACTTGGATTTTAAGGGAGAAGTGAGGAGGTGGGTCTGACCCTTTAACTTGAGGACACTGCCCAATTCTTATCGTAGACCAGACCTGTCAATCAAACTAACCACACCCCGTTTTTAGATGGTCCACCAGATCGCCGAGGAGATGAGTTGACTTTAACTAATAGCATCAGAATGACTTGTGGGGAAAATGTACTGACTGCGCATTTCAGGATTGAAAATGACATTTTTTAATTGAAGCCGCTTGGAGCCAGAGTGTTTAGGAGTCAGCATATAGTGGCCATCCGGGGTAATACAAGTTGTTGCCCTTCCACTTTGGCCTCATTTTTCTGACCTGGTTGTTTTGTCCATTTCTGCACAGTCTATGCTCTAAATGGGAAAATGTGTAAAAGTGAGGGGGGCTCATCTCAAGCAAAAAGGGGGCAGGACTCAATAACCCTGATGTGGTCTCCATTCTCCTGGTTGTCTCTACTAGTTGTAAGCTGAACAACTTTTCCTCCAAACACACCTCCGAGTCAGCAAACCAATCCTCTCACACCACAGACAGACACGCCTACATAACCGTTTCCAACCTCCTGAGCAATGGCCTCTTGAGGGCAGAGTCTACTCATGAACACTTTGGAGATCATGCACATGTGCTGCATACATTAGCTTCCCTTATGGTACAGCGAGTACACGGGACAGAGAGGAAACACACACACAGGACACGCTCCAGGACGCTCAGTGTTGACTCCAGCCATTAACAACCTCTCAGGCAGAAATACAAACAAAATGCACAGGAACACCAACCTCTCTGTCACCAACACTCATGCATGTCACTCTATCACATGCATCATGTTTGATAAAATAAAACCACACACACACACACACACACACTAATGGCTCTGAGCGCTCACTTTTGACACCACACTCCCTGTGTGATGTGGCCTTGTCACAAAGCCTGGAGGTGATAAAGAGAAGGAATGCAGAAAAATCACATACTACTCTGAAATGTCATTAATTTGTTGATTTAAAGAACAAGTCAAAGATCAAGTCTGACAGGTTTCTGGCTGCACAGATTTCACAATGAAATGTATTTAGTCTATAGTAACTGGCAACTCCTAAAATAAATACAAATAAAAGTGTATTAGATGAATGCTACTATAAGTTATGTTTACTTATTCACAATTAAAGTAAATGCAAATTTGTGTTGTTAGTCCATTGGAAAGGAAAATATATTGGAAGTAGTACATGAGGCTGTCCACACTACTTCATTTATCCAGGTAATAATACATTTGATCTCTATTGGAATAAACAACTTAAACACTGACTTTTGTTCAATAATACATATGCTTAAAAGTATCTTCCCAACCATTAAAACACACAAGAAGTAGCAACAACTCACCTTCGTATGACTCCCAGTAAAAGACACGACATCTCTGGTGCAAACTTTAAACTAACTTGTGGGAAATAAGCGCGTAAAGAGGCACATGTGAGTAGGATGAGGAGGTGAAGCAGTGGGAGCAGTGGTTAGAGCTGGTCACAGCTCATATCTGTGCTCTGAGGGGACCTTGCACTTTGCTCAGCGTGTACATTCACACAGTAACACATCTGCTGCACGGACGCAGTAGGACTGATCACATCCACAGTCCACGGAGTCCCCGCCGGGGTTAAAGCTGGGCAGAAAAGTGGAGTTTTAACTCGGCTCGGCTCGGCATGAAGAAGCAGGAGGAGGCGCAGCGTGGGTTAAATCCCCCGTAGGCTCACGTGCATTGTGCCGCCGTGTCTTCTTCTGTTGGGGATGTCACCTCCTGGATGATGCAAGTTTCCACAGATACTGCACCGCCGAGCACCGACTGACACGGACACGCAGCGTGGGACGACACTGCGGAACTACAAGGCGGAAATACACGGAGACTGTACATGAGACTCCTCCTAATGAGGACAGCAGGTTACAGAAAGACGGAGAAAACAGTCGATTGTGTTAAATTAAACTTATTAAACACTAAGTTTTCCAGTTTTTCTAGTTATGCAACAAGTGGGAAGAACTCTTTCAAAGAGCTGTGACGTCATTTATGTAAATACATGTACTGAACACGTGAACACGTCATTAACATCCTGCACAATGTATATCTTGCTTATTGCTACTATTATCCTGTTATTGTAATCAGTTGTACATGTAAGTTATTGTTATTTCTGATATTGTTAAAAAGTTTTAGGATTAACATTATTACACTTAAAACGACATTATGTGAAGTAGCATCCATAATGACGAGTGTTGTAAGGATCAAGGTCTATAAAAGATGTGAGATTAAAAAAAAATATGCACACTAAACAAAATGCTGGGTTGTTTTTACCTACACCTGTACTGGGTTAATCTAACCCAGTAAGATGAATGTCAAAACAACAAAATATCGACTCATACCCACTATTTTGTTGTTCTCACATCTGTTACTGGGTTAAATTAACCCAGTATATAGTTAGTCTAATATTTACCCACTTTGGGCTAAAAGCAACCCAACAATATTTAGTGTTTATCTTAGATCAAAGTATTAAACTTTCAAATTTTCCCTTCAAAGTCTCAGAAGATTTTTCTTAACTATTTGCATGTGGTGTGTTTATTGCCCCTTCAATACAACACCTGCATTATTATACTCAATAATACTTTGCTGGACGGGCCCCCACCCCTCGGTTATTTTTTTTTTACTGATTGAATGAAAAGTTCACTGCATTGTCTTTATACCTAATGTTTATGTGAGATACTTTGTTTTAACTCTTTTGATTATTTACGTCTTATACATATGTGTTCTTGTGTTTGTGGTTTATTAAAAAACTGATTTTAATGTTTTAATGCTCATTATATTTTAAATGTGCAACAAGTTAGTGTCAGAATAACTTAAGGTAGTAACCGACCAGCAATTTGAACAATATAAAACTCTCTTAAAGTTGTTTTCTGCCTCCAAGAAGAAATGTAAACCTAAGTTTCTGCTACTTTTGACATCATGTTACGTGGTGTTTGGGTGCTTGCGCTCTCTCTCTCTCTCTCTCACTTTAGCGTTTCTCTCTTTCTGCCATTAGAGGCTATAAAGTTACGGACAGAGGTTTTTATTGTGAGTGTTTCTAGGAGGATATTACTGTAATTATCACTTTTACAACACATACAACTTTCAGACATGAGCCAGCAGGAGTCTCACACTTTATTCTAATGTTACAGTCCAACTAAATGTGTGTGTGTCTGCTTCCTAAAGAGTGCATTTCCTGTCAAAGTTTCAGTCGCTGGGAACCCGGGGAGGGGTCTCCTTCACAAACACACACACACACACACACACACACACACACACACACACACACACACACACACACACACACACATTGACAGGTACACAAACAGATGCACTTAAACACACGTACACACACACACTGTAAGGTCGACACATGAACACTCTCTCTGTCTCCAT
>OOFC01049264.1:13690-24102 GCA_900323345.1 Pseudochromis fuscus | reverse complement strand
GTTGCTTGCGGCCTCCGCGCCCAGGTGACACGCTCACATTTTTGGAGCTGTACGCGGACGCCTCCGCACCTGTCTGCTCAAGCGCTTCCTGACGTGTTCCATGACATTTACGTGACGCGGACCCTCGTGCACCAACATGCGGACGCGGAAAGTATCAATTGGCCTTCACAGTGCTTGGCGGGGGTCTGCGCTCTCAGAGTGCTTTTCTAGTTACGTTATTGTTTCCGGAGTTTTATTACATTATTGGCCTATTACTTTTCAAAAGGGGCACATTTATAACGTTATCGTCTGTTATTACATTATTGGCTTCAACAAGGCATCTCACTTTACAACATGGGCTGCTGTCATCACCTTCAGCTGAGTTTTTATGAAGGTTTTCAGACATTAATTAAATTTCTGTTGAAGTCTTGTGCTCATTTACGACTGTAGCGAGGAACAGGAGGACACAGATGACTCATCCATGTGATCATGTTTCTGTTGATGGCCATCAGTGACCCTGTCTAACAAAATGAGAAGATTATACTTCTCATCAAGAAATTCTTCATTCACACTGGACAATGTTAGTCAAGATTAAATGAATAGTTTTTCAACAAGTAAGGATGAAATAGGAAAGACTGCTATCAACCTGCCACATATAGACATTCATCTGTTGCAAAGTATATCTAGAGGGAAGACATGTGTTGGACTGACCTTTTTTTTTATTTAGAGACTAAATATCTCTTCTCCATCCAGATACAGTGCTGTGCTGTATAATAAATTGTGTTGCTCAGTCAGGCTGCCATGTGTGAGAAACTGTACTGTCTGAAAATTACAAATGCACATTTTTGTCCTGAAACACTAACAACAAAAGCTCACAAAACGATTACAACTCTTGAAAGTGACACAAGGAATGCAGTTGATTCTGGAAGCTCCATGTTTGTCAGTGACTTTCCAGCTGCACCAGTGTTTGGATTTCTCTTACTGCAGACTTCCCATCCACAGGCCAGCTAATCCATCCCCCTCTGCAGCTTTCTTCTACAACGGCGATCAAGCATAAAGGAAGGCAGAGCATTTAACCTCCCGTAGGTTGATCTTCAGGCCACAAACAAGTCACTGAGCTGGGTAGGAGGCAGGAAAGCAAAAGCAGGTGTCTTTTCCCGAGCCTGTCAGAGGTGGTGATTATCAGCTGCTATTTAAACACACCAAATGTTCATGTTTTGGAAAGATAAAAGGTGGATGGGTGTTCAAAGTGGGTCGTGTCCAGATAATGAAAACTGCCTGCTAGAGCATCATAATATGTACTTGTAGGAGCCTTGATTCATGGGTGCTTATGGTTTTTATAAAAATTCACTATATTGGGAAGTATAGCAAACGAAAGAATAGAATTGAGGGTTTGATTTTAAAATCTAGTAACAAACAAAACCCAAAAAACTGGTACAAACAGTAACATACCAGAAAGTAAAACAGGACCTACAGTGCTGTGAAAAAGTATTTGCCCCCTTTCTCATTTCTGTGGTTTTTGCATACTTATCACTCGCAAAAGTTTCAGATCATCAAACCAATTTTAATATCACACAGAGACAACGGGAGGAAAAATGAATTCTGCTTTTTACTTTGTGCTCTCAAGCGCTCTTGGATCATGCAGCAGGACAACGATCCCAAACACACCAGCAAGTCCACCTCTGAATGGTTCAAAAAAAAAAAAATTAAGGTTTTGGAGTTGCCAAGTCAAAGTCCAGATTTAAATCCAATTGAGATGCTGTGATGTGACCTTAAATAGGCAGTTCATGCTAGAAAATCCTCCAATATGGCAGAGTTGAAACAATTCTGCAAAGAAGAGTGGGCCAAAATTCCTCCACAGCGGTGTGAAAGACTCATCACAAATTATCACAAACGCTTGATGTCAGTTATTGCTGCCAAAGGTGGCACAACTCACTATTAGGTTCAGGGGGCAATTACTTTTCCACATAGGGCCAGATAGGTTTGGATTTTTTTTTTGTGCCTAAATAAATTGAATCATCATTTAGAAACTGCATGTTGTATTTCCTTGGGTTGTCTCTGTGTGATATTAAAATTGGTTTGATGATCTGAAACCTTTGCCAGTGATAAATATGCAAAAAACACAGAAATCAGGAAGGGGGCAAATACTTTTTCACGGCACTGTGGGTGTGCATATGTCAGAAAGAATAAAAATCCGAGTCTGCACCTAAGCATAAAATCAGTAACTTAATAAGTTGAGCTATTTCAAGTCATTTCAGTGTTATCTGTTTCAGTTCGACTCCCAAATCTGGACAGGGTTACAGTACGGTTGACTCGCCACATCTTTTATTATCAGATCAGTTCAGGATCACATGCAGGTCTGAGGACTGTCAAGTCAGATTCTCCTTCTGCAGTCATCAGTGAGTCAAACCACATGTGTGGACAGCTTACATTGTGGATGATATAAATATCATGCTGTGTAGCCAAAAGTTGGTCATGCCCACAGAGGTTAACTTTAAATTCTCTCAAAGCTTGGAAAGATGCCAGTGAGTGTGGGGCCTGGGGGCAAAAAGATGCCAAAAAGAAGGATTGTGTTATTTAATGTAGTGGTGCATCCATAAAACATGGCATCTTGTGTATGAATATTTCACTAAGTGTTTTAGAGTCATGGATTCAATGAAGTGTTGGCACTCATACTGTCCAGTGTGAAAACTGAAGGGTTGAGAGGAAGAGCGAGACAATGTGACACATACAAATTAAAACAATATAGTCATGGCTGAAGGCAGCGCGTAAATTCTGTCCAGTTGCAGATGCCCACAGATACAGTGTCAGTGTTAAATACCTCCTGAGTTTGTAGTTTAGCCTCTGTTCAACATACTGTAGGGGGATTTTTTGATCACCACCTCATTTCATCCCAGTATCCTTAGGAACTCCATCCATAATGGATGAATCTCACAATTTATGTTCAGCGCCAATGCAGAAGAAGTGTTCTCCATGAACCAAGGCAGAAAGTGAGGGTGTGGAGCTCGAGGTGATAGATGGGCAGAAGTACAATCAACTTGGAAGCAGGAGACTACAATATACCTCCTTAACCGTAATCATGTGTTTTAGTTGTGTAAGCCTCAGGTTTAGGGTAGAAACACAAGTACTTCATCCAATGTGCTGTCCAGGCATGTCTAAAAACTGTAATAATTCATGTTTAGGTTAAATTTCTTTTATAAATCTTTTTGCTCCAAAATATCCACAATGTAATTTATCTACCACTATCAAGGTTTTTTTCAGGATTGGCCCCAGTCCCCCTGTAGTGGCTGAGCTGGTTTTGAAGATGGATGGAAGATCTCTCCTCAACCTTAACCAAACTGTTATTGCTTTAAGACAAAGGATTTAAACTTATCTTCTCCTCCTTTGACTTCCATGGTGATGCAACTCTCAGCACAGTATGACAGTAGACAATTAGGAAGTGCAAAGTGTGTGTGGCATTAGACTGGATTTACTTTGACTTCACATGTAAATAAGGTAGACTTAGCCAGAACTACTCCTGCTACTACTTTTATTTGAGAACAAGTTTCCAGTGCTTGTTCAGCCTCCAGTAAGAAGTATCAACACAATAATTACCCGACAACACTGCTTCAATGTGGCATTGTGTCTCTGTTCTTTTCAACTTTCAGTTATGGGGTGAACGTGGCAGTGCTGTTTGCACTGTGTAGGAGCAGTGTGATCTGGCATTAGGAGGGGTGACTATGGGACACCAGAGTTCACCGCCTAGCCTCCTGGATCCTGGAGGTGTCGTGGGACTAAGTAGGTGAAAGAGCGTTGAAGGGAGGTGTCCACCTGATGACCCCCAGAGATGAGTTAGGAATCACTGCTCACTGGTGTGTATAGTGACAGAATCCCAGGCCATTCATTTTTTTGAGCACAACTGTCTTGTGGTGAAGTTAACATAGGAAAAAAATGTGTTCATTGACTTCTAAGTTAGGCAAGTTATGAATGAAGAGGGCTGAGTGAGGACCACAGTCTCTGCTGCGCCTGTCTCATCATGTGACATACTTCTGCTGTCATGGAGTCAGAGTTACTGGACAGCACATTAATGACTTTGTACTAAAAATAGTGTTTAATACAGAATATCTAACTCTACATGCAAGGTACTAAAAAAATACTTTTACCTCCCCATATTTTCACTTGTATCAGTTGTGTTGGAATAGGTTTCAAAACTCTTTTTCTCCATCTTAACTGTGTTTAGGTGGTAAATAGCACCGGGGGGAAACCATAGAATGTAAAGAGAAATAGATGAAGCTACTGCGACTCAAAGTGAAGCCACTGCAGAAGTGCAAAAGAGTGCATTACTGCCAATGTTGGCTGCAAAAAACTCTGGTTCAATTGGCTTAAATTCAAAAATGGTCCTTTTCAATCAGGAAATCCTCAATCAATACACTGTTTCCACAAGTCATTCTGATGTCATTAGCTAAAGTCAATTCATCTTATTAGTGGTCTGGTGGTCCATCTGAAAAATAAATCATAATAAAGTAGATTTTAGGCTCAAAAAGAAGAATAGTTATGGGCGTGGTTATATATACAGTCTATGCTCTGTCTAACTGGTGTGGTGTTTTTACTCACAAAATGTTATACTTAATTACAAAGTTTTTGTTTCTTAAAGTATCTGCTGATTAAGTTCAAGTTAAAGTCTGACTCATTTATTTCTCTATTGTGACTTATTTAAAGTGTTTAGAGCAACACAGTAGGCGGCAGTTTTTTTTTGAGTAACAACTGCAAAATAAACAATAAATAGTTTAGATGCTTGAAGTCAGTAAATTTAATGTGGAATATTTACAAGTTAGTTGTTTATGGTATTATTTGTCCTTTCCTTTGTATGACATGTAGCTTTTTAGGCCTAAGCTGATCTCTTTTATTATACATCACATGTATGACAAAGTTGAAATTCACAGAATCATTAGCTTTACTCCTTTTCATCAATGATGTGGTGCTCATGAAACATGCAAAAGCAGTAAAGGTGTAAACACCTACTGCCATCTCCAACACTTGTATTTTAGTATTTTACAAACCTGCTTTCCTGAGAGGCATTTTATTTTGCCAGTAATGACCCATGGCAGGTCCTGCCCAGTGTGTAATATGTTCTCTGTCTATGACATTAATATTTGTCACAGGAGTTTAAAAGTTATGATTTAAGATTAGTTAAAGTCCAGGTTGGTACACAACCGGCTGTACTTCACACGTGTAGCAGTGCAGTGGTCTGATGATGATTTGCAGGTTTATTTTGCACAATCCATCAAGGGAAGACGCGGACACTTTAATACATAACAGTAATGGAGAGTTTGGTTGATGCAGCCAAGTACTCTCACCAAAGAGCAATCAACAGTCAGTCAGGTTGTAATGTTAGACTTGACACATTCATTACCTGCCTTCTTCAGTCTGTCCTGAAGTCATGAATTATGTGTAAGTGGGTCTTAGTGCTTTGGTTGTGTTGATGCAAAATGGACTAAATTTGAACCTGATTTTGAGCAATATTCCCAGAAGGAACAGAGTGCTCTGCTGCACCTATTACCCATTAGCTTCCCTGTTTAGTATCAGAGACAATCGTACATACAGCTGAGCATCCACACACAACAGAGTAATATGTTGCCTGGTGAGAAGAGATACTCAGGATTACCAGGTTTCAGGGAGGATTTCTCTGCAAATTCCTCAGACAGATTTCAACATGGGCAGACAAGCGTGTCTCTCACACAAAGAAGCATCATTGTTGGTTAAAGAAGATATTGTGGATTACAGAGTTTCAATTATCACTCCTCTGCCTCTGTATTATTCAGGAGACAAACCGGGCACGCTTTGGTGCGTTCAGGGATGAGACATGTTTCTTCCACACCACCAGCTCTGTAACCTTTAAACACAGAACATGAGCACAAGCATCCAAACATACAACAATGTGCAGTGAAGCACAATCTCTCTAACACAATTACTGTCTTCACTAACTCTGCCGAAGGGAAAAGGTGAAACACTATTTCATTGCTGTAAGGACACAGAGCCCCACCTGAGACATCCACCCCCTCAATTACCCACTGCTGATTCTACAAAGTCTAAGCCATTTGAGACCTCATTTGACTTTATTACAATGGCCACCAGAGAGATGGTGTCATTAATCAAATAGAAAAGAGAAAGAGTGAGCAGCCGCTCAAGAAAGCAAAGAAATGAACTAAAAAGGCTGCTGCAGTTTCTCTGTTCTACTTCTGCCCGAGAGAGAGACGGCGACCCAGCATCCATCATGCCTCAGATGAAGCACACACTGCATCAAAAGGAAATGCTGCCGTATCTTTCAGGGTAGTGGAGCTGTCGTTTACAGATATTAGATGCTCGTTCACACTTGGAAACAAAGGCAGTTATAGGCAGATATACAGTAATTAGAGCCAGTGGCTCCTGATTAATGTGTCCTATTATTCGCTTTGTGCTTGATATTGCATTTCCCTCCGAAGCCTTTTCATCTCCTCGAGCACAAGCTGTCAAAACAAACATCTGGAAATAAATGTAATTTCTAAACAAGCCAGATGAGGAAAAGTGTCATAAACAAAACTCAATTCTCAAACAAGAGCATTTTTTTGACAAATTTCAATACACGTGTTTTCTCTGACTCGTTTCTCTTTCTTCTACTTTGTTTTCAGCTAGAAACACAGAAGGTGAGAAGAGGAGAAAAAAAGCTTTTTTTTCCCTCCCTCGGTTGGGGAACAAATGACACCTCAGGCAATTAGCATTGTAACAATGGCAGCCAATCTCTGTAATGCTTTGTTTTCCGTCAATGCTGCTGAGTCTACTAATTCGTTTTGGAGGAAAATCAATGCTATTTGCCAAAATAGCTGTCTCCAAATGTCTAAACAGGCTGTGCTTAGTGCAGGAGTTGTGGGCTCTGCAGATCAGTGTGTTGATTTCCAACCAGATGACTGCAAGGTGTAGAGTGCACTGTAACCTGATGAAATAGTTAATTCTCCACACTGTTCCTGAATTTCTTAATTTAATGCAAGAAAGCCTCATTTGTCAACATGACTGATGGCTCCAATTGAATCCACAATGACAGAAAAAATTGTTTTCTTAACAGATGGCTCAACTTGGAGAGAGGGAGAGAGCTGTGATCAATTGCTGCCTGCTGGAAGAGGAAATGGAGTTTTGCTCAGAGATATTAGACACAAGGGTATCAATACTGGATGAGCTCTCATCCAAACAACAAATCCCCTTTTCACACCAAAGCAACAGTGCAGAGAAAAACCTGTTTGCCATTTACTGTCAATGGGTCTGCAAGGATTATATAACCATTTTTGGGCTCCTGCTCACAGCCAGGGTGAACACAGTGTGGCAGTTCAGACCGACAAGAGAGCTGTGTGCAAACTCCTGTCATGTATTGGCCATTTGAAGCACTGGAGCACCGCCCTGGCACAGTGGCGGTGGGGGTCACGCAGCACGAGAGCAGAACCTGGCTCACCTTGTAAGTCGTGCTGCAACCCACTGTGTGGGCCAATATGTGTGAGCGCACATTTCTGGTAGGTGATTTTGAAAAATAAATAAACTGTATTTTTTACTGTTAACTTATATTTTTATCAAATTGGATAAGATAACTTCTACTACAGATTCAGAAAATCCTGTCTTTAAACTGCCGGATGATGTTTTGGTGTCCGATAAACCTTTAGACCCCTGGATCTATTATTTTTATCTGAATCTTGGAATATATATGATCTCAACAGTACCAGCAGCAACACGCCCACTCAAACGCTGCCCTTTGCTTTTTGTTCAACACAGAGCCATTTTAAATCTAAACACCTGCTTACAGTGTAGTAGAAAGTAGAAGGGATACAAATAGCTATTCTACCTATACTGCACTGGCATCTGCCGTGGGGGCTCCAGAGCCTCAGGGGCCAAATGGACAGTGCAGTACTGACTACATTTGTACTAAGTGAACACTTATAAAAGTGCTTTTGAAAAAAGTGTTTAGGAAATGACCACAGACAAGCCGTCAGTGTTGTCCCTCAGCTAATCGTTGCCTCTTCTAATGGGTTAATACTGTCTTTATTTGTGTCCACAAATGTTCAGACAGCATGAGCTAAATTCAGTGATGGCGTGAACAGATTGCACAGACAATCACAGACATGGGGAAGATGGCAAAACTTACAGACTGGATGAACAAATGGGTGCCTACTGCTATGCACACACACAGAGACTAATTAGAAGGTGGGTGTGAGCCTATTATGGTGCAGTTACACTGGTACCTACTCGCTTCGCTTCACTCCGGTTTTGGTGCATTTACACTGGCAAAAAGTACCTGGACCTTGGTACCTGGTACAACTTTTCGTACCTCCTCTCCTGCAGTTCCAAAAAAAGTACCTGGTCAGGTCAGAGCAGTTACTAAAATCTTGTTGGTCGGAATCGTCACTGCGCCTTTGTGTATCACAGCGTGGCACGTAATCTGTCCTCGCAAAATCTAAATCTTCGGCAAACCATGCAGACGTGTTTGAAATAACAACAACAAGAGAGATGGCATCTGTTAGAAATCCTGCCCCATGGACTCAGGACAAGGTGCAAACCTTTCTGTCATTAGTCGCTGATGAGAAAAGTCAGCCGGAGCTAGACGGCGCGGTCAGAAACGAAAGAATCGCATTAAAGATGAACTCACGAATGACAGCTCACTACACGGAGAAGGGATGGTCCTCAGCAATGTAAATGCAACCGAGGAAGGTCGATCCCGAGCGATCCGAGGCGAAGCAAAGTGAGTAGGTACCAGTGTAAATGCGCCATTAGTGTTGTAGTCAAGACCGTACCAACCGAGACCAAGACTAAGACATTTGGAGGTTGAGACCAAGACAAGACTGTATATATATCAAAGAAAAATCACAACACAACAGAACCAAATGACCAGTATTTTTGTTTTTTAAATTAAGTTTTCTTTTACATAAATGCAACAGCAACAAAAACTAATTTTCCAAGGGTCTCCATTTGTCTTCATCCACTCTCTGTGTACAGGAGGTATGTCACTCCAGGTGTCACAAAGACCACATGACACCGGGAAGCAGCTATATTCTACTTTTCTTACTTATCACAGTAGTGCTGGCCTGGTCTTGACTGGTCTCAAAAAACCCGAGTACACCCTGTCCAAGACTGAGACAAGACCGAGTAAAAATGCCTTTGATTCCGAGATGAGACCAAGACCCCTTAAAGATCCAAGACCGATCTCGAGTACTGCAACACTAGAGCCTATCACAGTTGTTCAATGTTGAAATGGAGTGTAAAACTTAAACACCACATCATTTGCACTTTCCAACTTGTTGAATCTCCAGTATAGAAACTAAATCACTTTCAACTGGAAAAATAGAGCTTTGTTATGCATATTGTGGGTCAGCTTCATCTGTCACACCTTATCTTTATAATATTCTGGAGTCAGTCTGTCCAAAAGACTTGTTTTTCTGATGTCTGTCTTTAAAAAGCTCACGGTGTGTAGGAGTGTTCATACACCACCTCTTCTTGTCTGACTTGTTGTCTCCTGGAAACTGAATAATTACTAAAATGAACAGAGGCAGAAGTCTGTTAATAATGGCTCATTATCTAAATATCAGAATAGTTCAGCACCTGGATGTCAGGGTCAGAGATACTCAAAGGTTTTCATGACAGCAGCTCTGCAAATGAAGAAAATTGTTTTTCTTTTTTGCGTTTCATGAAACAGATCTTAAAAGCAGATGAAAGCAGAGGAGTGACAAAGTTAGCTCAGACCATATCCAAGGGAATCACAAGTAGTTACCTCAACATTTAATGAGTAGTTTCTTTATGAGTGAAGACGCTATATCACAGCGACGCACTCTGACACTTACTTGGACAGATATCAAGATGCAATTAATCCCAGTGTCCGTGTAACTAGGAAACCACAGGGGCGTACACTTAAGAAGTTTAGTATTTATTGCAAAGAAAACCTTGTGTGTTCTCATGTTATTAGGGTTACTTGCTTTAAATGAGGTTAGAGTGAATTCTGCTTCGTACTAAATGAATCCAACTCTCGGGCAAGAAAACAAATTAAACCAAGCAGCCAGACAGAACACTCTTATTATCCTTGTTATCTTTCCAGATCAAATGTTCTGTTTTTTCCTTCTCATCAACCTTCCTTCATTTTCACAATTTGAGTCATGTTTATTACCTTCAGTTGTTTTATATTCCAATGAAACATAAACAATTGCCTGAAGGTCTGTTTTCTTTAGTTCAGTCTCTGTTTTAATCTGTGCACATACTCTGGGATGACCTGCAGTCAGAGTTGTTTGTATCTATATGTATAAAATAAATATATCTGTATATATTTATATAGATTTTTATATCGATTAGAAATTAAACCGACAACCACACACACACACACACACACACACACACAGGATTGATTTCTCTGCTGTAATCTTTTTTTTTTTTGCCTGTTTTAATTTATT